>JBBPMS010000091.1:5870-44568 GCA_038090435.1 Phylloporus scabripes | reverse complement strand
AACTCATTCTAGAACCACTATTCGAACATGCCTCCTCCACTGGCGATTATACCCCGATTTCTTCCTTTCTTGCACAACGATTCAGCGTACCTGAACCACTATTATCATCTTGCCCGATATTTCGTTCGTTGGCCGCCAATACCACTTATCCTGCAATATTAACTTTCAGTTCCTTGGTAGGTGATTGTGCCCGTCATACTCTAGTCAAAGATATGAACGTTCCTCTCCGGATTATCATTGGAGAACTAGAGGCCAGGTTAGAAACGGTGGGGGGCGATGATCACCGCATCATGAGCGACACTTGTTACTCCCTGCCCCTGATCAAACTCTCCATGTCATTGGACCCGACTTCCTGTCTACTATCTGGAAAGAGATGTTGGGGTATCCGAGTGGACCACGGTACATGGAGCTAGGCCATAGCCTGTCTATGCTCTCTCATAGCTAACGGGTGCAAAGAGAATCCGGGTGAGCCTCCAACTCATGATCGGGATCCAATTTTAGGACGCATACCCGTACCCGCACTGCACGTCCCCTTCACATCTGGTAACGGTACGCCGCGGGGAGCTCGCGTGTCTCAAAAGTCACTCTTTGATGTACTCTCCACCCCCAAGGAGCTCCTAGATTGGCTGACCACGAAATTGAAGGCGAACCAGATGGATGACGATTGACCGTGAACAGCGAGTTTTGTCTCTCAGGTATCATTCACAAGATTCATTCATTCAATTTCGGCTTTTCTACGGCGAGCCGGTATATTTTTCGACTGATAAATTCATGCAGAGACAACGTCATTCGAGGAGTGATGACGCTGCCAATCAGACAGCCTATGTGGGACCAGCGTCGATGGCCCAAGGTCTTGTATCACCACCGGCAGGCAAGGCAAGTGGGGCTTGCTGTCGCTGTCCCAGCCAAGGGCTTGAGAGCGAGCGAAGAGATAGGTATTTTTCGGATGCGCTCTGTCGCCCAGGAATCAGGTCGGCAATATAAAAAAAATGGTGCGTTGTTGGCAAGACGAACAATTCACATTGCGCACGGAATGTGTGCGCAAGAATTCCAAGGGTGAGGGAGCTGGACGTGACCGTACGTATCACTGCATTCTCGGCCCTCCCAGACGCGATGCCGTTCTGGTCGAGAAATAAAAACGCATCTACAACGCGCCAACCAGTCTGCAGCGTTTCAAATAGCCGAACCCCTCCAGCCAGCCCCTCGGTCTCTGAGGAGAACACATTCCGTGCAACCCACCCCAATGCGCTTTTTTTCACATGCAGAAAGGTGTTCCTTTACAACAACGCTCTCAGGGCCAACGTCCATAAGGGCTCTCCCATCCATACCCGAACGCTTTACTTCTCGAGGTAGGTGCAGACGCCGCCAAAGTGGGTCAAGTCACGACCTCGGGCACACCCCTGAGTCCACGACGCACTTGCGTTGCAACTGATGAAAATTCCAATACCTCGGCGACCCGAACAAGACCCTGTGGTGGCATGTCATGAGCAAGATAGTTCCTGTACCAAGTGCCAATGATCTTCGTGGCGAAGTCATGATTACTACCTCTGTGAACAGCCTCTCCATCTTATTTTGTCATGTGGAAAGACCTACCTAACCCCAACAACCAACCACATGCTGAGACGGCATTTCTGGCACGTTGGCAAGGCGGCGAGGTAAAACACATGAGGGTCGTGCCAGGCAAGATGGCGAATTCACGCCTATAAGCAATCAGCGAATGGATCTCCGGCGTGCCGATAGTCCGGGTTGCTATGACTGAACAGCAGGCCGAACACTTAAACTATTATATGCAGGGCTGTCAAAATCTTACTTGGATCTAGGTTCGATTATGTCAACCAGGAAGTATGACGCCTCATTTGGGGAACCGAAGATCCGTTTGTCATCACCATCCACGGCGTCGACCTCCTTTGCCCCACTTCTCCAAGAGGAATAGGGCCATGTACTCGTACACCTCCCTGTTAGCTCCTCTTTTATTGATGCTGTGGTCACTGTGTACAAGCAGCTCATTAGCGTTGAGCGACGTCGCAAGAGTGTGTAAGTGACCTGTCGGTAAACATCCTAAACCTGAAATTCCGGACTTGAGCCTTTGTCAACATGTCGAGTAAGTGGGCAGAGTGGGCCAAGTGAACGTTGTCATCCCCGCTTCCATGCATAAATAGAAAATCTATATTCTTGAACCCTTGCACGTCCGAGATTGAGGCATTGATGTATCCACCCTGGTGGTCGTCGGGAAGGCCCATGTACCGCTCCGTGTAAATCGAATCTACAACCGCAGGATGGGCGAACAACCCTGGTGTCTGGTACAGAAATTAGCTCACCGTATAATCGCCAACTTGTGACGGGCTATGAACCGAGCTAAGCGGCAAATCGCAGTGAGGTGAATCTCCACTCACCGCCACAGCCATCGCCAAAGAATGGATCCCAGCATCAGCCTCGGCGACCTTGGATGCCATGAATCCTCCATAAGACTAAAATTGACAGCAATGAGTAGGCGCGGCGGCTGATGTATGCGAATTGTCTTACCCAACCCCATATGCCAATGCGCTTCGGGTCTACGTAGTCCTTGCCTGCCCAGATGCTGCGAATAACACGAGTGAGCAGCAAAGAATGGGCAAAAAAAAGCACGGAACACACCGTGCGGCATTGATCTGATCTCGAGTTTCCCAGAACCCTAGGTTGTACCTAACTGGGTTGCGCAGTCGGCGTCCCTTATACCCAGTTCCACGCCCATCAACCACGACAACAACATACTGCAAGGTGCAGACAAGGTATTCGTGCCAATCACGGTTATACTCGAGGCTAACTTTCTGGCTCCCAGGACCACCATAGCTATTGACAATCAGAAAAAACGTAATGGAGGGGCCACAGTGCGTACACCAAGAATAAGACAGGGTACTTCGTGCGCCCAGAGTCGTCCATTCTAGGCGGGCGCATTTCCTTCACGTTTAGCTCTAGAACCTGATAAGCGAGAAGGATTGAGATCGAAACAGGTGATTCACCAAAGCTATCAGTATCAATCGTAGAGTACGCAATAGTTGCTGCCTCGAATTCTCCAAGGGTCACATTTAGTGCGGCATTGTCAGTGAGGACATAATCAGAGTCTAGAAACAGAACAGTTTAATGAGCCACCAACGGTTATGCTAAGACACGAGTTACCGGGTCTGCTGATGTCTACAATTCTTTGCCACGGGACGCCCGGACCTGAATAACTTAGTAAATAGAACCCGGCACCAGGCGAAAAGCTGGCGGAATAGGAAGAAGGGAGCGTATCATCGGTTAGGAGGGTAGGGGGGATCGATGAGTCATTGGTCGGTGAAATCGGAACTGAGTATAAGTGACGCTCGATAGATGAACGCGCAGCTTTGAAATAACTGCATGTAATTATATTTTAGTATCATACGCGGCGTCAACCAACGGACATTAAAATCTTAGAACTCACATCAATCCCCGCTGGGTATCCACCGCTTGAATACCATCTACAACTTCCCAGGGACCAGAGGTGAGGAAACGGGGCGTGGACGAAGTGGCCGGGTCAAATAGGGCAATATGATTGTACCCATCTTGGGTGGGCACGATGTCCAGGTAAGCGGGAGAATCATCAGATCGCAGACTTGACGGAACTGGGTGAATGGTCTGCCCCTGTTGGCGTGGGGACTGCTCAGTTTCAGGGCACGCAGACTAAGGGATCACTTACTGCTTCAATCCAGCCCTCGTCACCCTCTTCGCCGTCAACGCCAAGCTTCCTGACGACCTTGCCTGTCACAGTTTCCCCAAGACTTGCGGCAGCCAAGTCAAATATCACGACATTCCCATGATCAGCAGCTCTTGTGACCTCCTTCAATACCAACGTTGAATTGTCAACCCAAGTGACTTGGTTAATGATGCTGTTGTCCGAAGGGAAACTATCGGACCATCTGAGGTCTATGACGGCTGTATCTGCGACGGAGGTTGTTGTAGACCTCGACTGACTCAGATAAGATTCAAGATCAAAAACGTGCACGGATACGAGAGGGTTGTGGTAACCTGGTTTGGGGTATTTAATTACCACCTCTTCCGTATATGGTATTATGGCGTAGGAATCTTCGGTTGGGTTATAGATTGGAAACCTGTACTCCTCGACGGCAGTCTCATCGAGGCGAAGAAATGCAACCCTCGATGAATCAGGAGACCACCAAAGCGCATAATCTTGCGACAAAACTTCTTCTTCATAGATCCAATCTGGTACACCATGGAATAATGATGCGTTACCACTGGTGGTCACCCGGATTGGTGAGGTCGAAGCACTGGAGGCCAGAATAAACGGCAAGTTACACACCCTGGAAAAACAAACTCACGACGGTGATGGAATTATGTACAAATCATTAGAGGCAACGAAAGCGATCGATTGACCAGTAGGCGACCAAGTAGCATATGCCGTCACTGGGGGATTAGTAGGCGGAAAGAGTGAATACGTGGCGTTGGCCTCCAAACTATGAATATAGTAATTTCCAAAGCTCGAATATCTCCATTGCTAGTACTGTTTGAGAATCGGAATAAAAAGACAAAGGCGCTGTGCAAACCTTTTGATGATTTGTTTTGACAAGGATGTACTTCATGTCCGGCGAAAGTTTCCACTCGGTCCATTGAATCGTCCTACCATTCTCCTGCGGCAGGGCTTGGCGAAGGTGTGATCGGAAAGACAGAATCACTTACGTCTTTGATATCGGTAGGTGAGACCAGTGGAGTGGTGGTATTTGTCTTCAGGTCGACAAGCTGAATTTGTCCGTTCATATAAGTCGAGTAAACTCCATCTCCAGCTAATGCGGCATAAGCGGCGAAAGATGACAGTCCGCTGCCTACTCACCTTCAGGGACCCAGCGAAGGTCCTGAGTGTGTGAGCTAAAGGTCCCGTTGAATATGTGGTCAAGTGACACTTTACGCGCTCTTGACGGGCGGTACGGCTTGCCGTGATAAAGATTCATCGCCGCAAACACACCGATGCAGGCCGACAAGAGCACCAATGACACCAAAGAGTATATAAGATACCTCAGGGCAGTCGGACGCTACATGGAGAAGTGATTGATGAGTTCCAAAGTGTTGCGCTGAGCAGCGTACTAACTTTTGCCCCTCCCACTCGCAAGTTGAGTCCCGGCTCAGAGTCTCCATATTCATCTGAAATCGCATGGTGCTCTGATTTATGCTGAAAATATTCTTCTTCCGAGTCTTCTTGTGAACTTGGTGGGTCAAATGGACCATCTCCATAATAGACTGGTGGCTGCACGGCAAACTCAAGGCTTGGTTGGACGCGAGGTAGCTGAGAACAATCTTCATCTGCATCACTGTCAGCAATGCGCTCGTACGTGGGGTTGGACATGGCTGAATTGTTTCAGGTTGGTGGTCAATTGATTAGACACGGATGACTAATTCAGATCACGAGGTCACTTGAACCACGAAGCAAGCGAACGACCTTGAACGTCTGTCTCGGACGGCCCGACGAGCCATGGCACCTCCTCGACAGACCAGCTGGGATCCTGTTTTGCTTGTTTCTCAGGTATTTCATTTCTATTGCCATCTGTGTAGCTTGACGTTCGTCGCTAGATCATATCCATGCAGACACTGCATTACCTGACACTTTGTGTCCTCATTCCTCCCTTGCTGACTGTCTTTGCGGAACCTACTTCTCTCATGTATGAAGGAGGGGCCGCCAATGTTGGTATGTAGATTTTTCTGCCAATATACCCACAAGGGAAATACGACACGGTCATCAGGCATGATAATGGACTGGCGAGAGATGGCCGGTCAACCTACTGTCCGCGGCGTGCAAGGCGAGGAAAGATGGAGCTCCTATTATGGTGCATGGAGTGGTGGGAAACAGGTGGGTGGCGGGTGGGAAGATGGCCGATGGGATGGACGGACTGACCCCATACGAGGTTGGGTCATCGCGGCATCCTGGTTGATCGCTTCATCAGCAGAGTATGTGTCCCCTACTATGTTTTCATGCACTAACTTTCCTACCAAATAGCATCTATTACTTGTACACTTTCATACGGCGGCCTCGCCTCATTTTGGACTTTGCATTGACATTAGTGTTCAATCACCTGGTGCTCACGACATATTATTCGGCTTCCATTCCCACTTCATTGTTCTTCTGGCTCGTTATAATTACAGGGTCTGCTTGGACGGTAATAATCGCTGAGCAACTCTGCGTAAAGAGGGAGATGACGGAAGGTTTGGTCATATCTGTTCCGAGGGACGAAGCTGATGAGATGGAGATGAGTGGGTTCCTACGTAGAGACTAAGTGAGCAACACTCTTATGGTATACCCTTTGGCTATTATCATCATTGCAATGTACTATTTAATGCGCATACTCATGTTCGTATGTTTCAGGGACGGGTTGTTCGAGGCCGCCTAAGCGCGAATTCATGGTTTTGCTAGCCAGATGTGCGTTTGCTGACATCCTTCGCAAGCTCAGGGTTTGATCTTTTTAGCATACCCACTGAGAGGGTTTTCACTCTGCGGCGCATGTCCGTTTAACATTTCACTGATCATGATATGTGGCGTTACCGTCACTCAACCTGCTGTCTCTATCTTGGTTCAGCACTAATAATCAATAACTGTGTATCTATTCTACTCTTTACATCGTTCTTTTAATTGATATCTGATTCTAGGGAGCCCCTCTCTAATCTCCGTCGACGTGACCGATTCATCAGGCTGCAAAGTGTTCATCGATGGGAGTGTGATGGCCCGCGAGAGCAGCCCACCTTGCGAGACTTGCGCATGAATGTGGGTCCCACCCGACACTGATCCGCGAGAACTCATCCGTGTCACGAAACTCCACAATCTGGTTAAGAGATCTTATTGGCCCGAGTGCGAACCCTTTGCAGCACATAGCGCCACCCGCACGAAGCTCCCTGCCTGACACCACGTGTTGCCAGCCACTGACGAAAGTGGCGATCCCTCGAACCACAAAGTTTTTAAAGGAGTCCTGCGGCAACGGAGATTGCGCTACTTGTCGAGTTACGTACGAGACTGGGCTCGAAACAAATCGCTCAGTACTCTTGGTGTGGCGTATCACATGTTGCGCCGTTTCTGTTCGCTTGCATGAGTGCGTGGCATGCTACCAAGGAGGATCAGTCTAGAAGATGGATACGAAACCAACATCCAGAAAAGGAAAATCTGTGAGTGACCGTAACACTCGAGATCTGAACTGTACTTGCTTCTCCTCAAATGCAGTTACAAGATATGATCATGGCCCATATGAACATTGCGACTATAAATTGGTCTCGTTGATATTATGGTTGGTGTGTTCATTTTCTAATCGCGATGCATTCTTAACTTGATCTACCATCTGCCATATTAGTTTGTCTTGCGATACGCCTCAGCTTATATGACGGACAAGCAGGCTGCAGTGGCGAATTGATTGATATTAAGAATTCATGAGCCACCGCAGCACCGTGAGATTAGTTTCTGAAACTCAAAGGGAAAACCTTTTCAGTTAAGCAACTTTATGGTGGCATATGCATTATAGCCCATCAAGCCCCCAATGACTGTGTGAGCCTAGACCCGCTGAGGCTGCAATGCGGATTTAGTATCCAACCTATTCCTCTTGATATCCCCTCACTCGGAATAGAATGCTAGCCAACATATAGCAAAGTCTTGCGGTTATCGGCCGTGAATGATGGCTCTGGCGCGAATGGGGTTTGCCGCCGACAAGACACCAGTTATGAAAGGTCTTTCTGCCAAGAATGTGTCAAGATTCATTCTTGTATTAATGTGCCCGAACCCACCGCCTTAGGGGGAATGGCGAGTAGCGGAGTTGGTCACATCAGAGACGGTGGCGGTGGGCATACAGTGGAATCTGGGAGATATGGCGGCTGTGAACTTTAACCCCCCTACAGACCCAATTTCGGGTCTTGATCCGGCAATTTCGTTGTCAATTTATAGATCGTTCTTGGCTGTCTCACCGACCAATACAACGATCTGGGTCTCCTCTTTCTCGCTCCATTCTCTGTGTCGCCCCCCTCTCATATTGAAAGCCAGGGTGACGGGTTGGGTATCCAACGCTGGCCGGGATTATGTTGTTGCTGTTCCTAACACCTACGTGAGTGTTTACGCATGAGCCATGTGATCGCCTCAGTTGATAATGAGAGGGAGGTTCACACTTCTATTCTCGGTCGGTGGCCCGTCCCCGTTTGGTGTCGGGGATTGTCCAGTCGTTGTCATAAGCAAAACTGCTGTTTATTATGTATTATACCAACATGCCAATTTGCTGGTGTCAAATACGATCGCCTGCTGGGATTCGCTAGTTGCGCGAAGCCACACTTGCCGTAATGAGCGGGAACCCGTTGGATCTGTAACACACTCCTGGGGGGGTCGCATTGCGGCATCACGCCCGAAGGCCGTACAACGGACCATTACGTTTAGTGGACCCAGGCTCTGTCAAGCTTGTCAATAGGAAGAATTTTTGGTGGCTGCGAGTGAATTGAACCGGCCTAGCTGAGCCATGAGAAGCTGAGTTGGGGTCACGAATTCCAGGATATGAAGTCGTTCAGTACTTTTTCGACCGCTCTCTTTTTCGCACCGGAAGCGTTACCGAAAGTGATCGATTCCGTGACGGTATGTTCACTACCCTGCATATAAATTTTGCGCACGAGGCACCCATAAATCCTTAAATATCGGCCGCGTCGAGACGTCCGACTCCCCGCTCTCCTCCTCGCTTTGCACAGTCATGGAAACCTTGAAAAATATACTTTCCCCCTTGGGGATGAACACCAACGCTATTCAGGATACTCTGGTGCCCACCAATCTTTTCCTTGCCAACATTTCACACTCAATTCAATCTATAGAAACTCGTCGTCATCGGGGGAACCGTTGAGACAGCGAGACGCGCTTCCGTTTCTGCTTGGAATGGTTTCGTCGACTGTATGCTACATCTTGTTTCTCTATTCGATCCTCGACATTTAGCTCTCTGCCACAGCGTTTTTCCTGACCGCACACTTCAGCCAAGAGGATTATCCATATGATTGGTGAGCAGTGTCTTCCGAGCGAGGTGTATTTTGCGCTGATGAGTAGCAGGTTGATGCATTGGTTGTCCAAGGCATGGGTGGCTCTCACTATCGCAGCTTCTGCGCCGCTAACGTCGTCTAGCAACCTGCATGGGGTCGTAGTCGCGAATTTGAAATAACGACGCGTTCAATTAGCCGTAATGGTCTCACGCACTCAACGACCGGCGACTTGGAAGACGAAGACGGGGACGAGGAGGATGACGCTCTCGTACACGGCCGTCGTAAACGCAAAGTATCATTCATGCCAAGTTTAGGTGGAGTTTACCCCGTTTATATGTGCTCCACAACTCGGTTCTCATTCATTTTCGGCAGACACAACTCATACGGTCTATTATCGTGGTCACTGGCTGAGGGTGTGTATTCTGTCATCATCTTCGCTAAGTCCTCGGGGAACTCATCTATCTCCTCTTTCAAAGATAACGCGGACAAAACGTTACCCGGATTATGGACATGGTGCATCTCTCAAGATTAGGTAAAACAAGTTTATGCTCCCGCTATTGGGTAACTCACATGAGTTTAGCGTCGTTGCTCGCAACAATGATATTCTCAAGAAATTGGTCCTGGAAGCCAAGCGCGAGTACGAAAAGGATGCTGAACACCGCGTCCATATCTTCATGGCCGATACGTGAGTTGGTAATCATTTAAGATGCGAATGGCACTTATCCGGGTGCGTGTGCTTCCTAGGACCTATGGATGTTGGAGGTGGAATGGTGCCCGCCAAAAACGGCCAATGAGCTCTATTGTGCTCCAACCAGGAGTTAAGGATATGATTTTGGCTGATTGCAAAGACTTCCTGTGTTCGGAGGATTGGTAAGTGAAATGTAGAATCTTTCTAGCCCTTCGAATAATGCTAATATTTCCCAGGTATGCCGAGAGAGGTTCGTGAGCGTGACTATGTGAGAGCTCGCACTCATCGGATTCGCGCAGGCATTCCGTTCCGCCGAGGATACCTGCTCTACGGCGTCCCGGGAAGGTATGACAGGCTTGCGTGATATTATATGCCGAGTATTGATCCATAGCTATGCAGTGGGAAGACGTCGCTGATTCATTCTTTGGCTGGCGAATTGGGTTTAGACATTTACGTTGTCAGCCTGTCATCAAAGGGGTAAAGCTATTTATGAACTCTATCATTCCGGGTTTTCCTGACCGGTCTATAGGATGAGTGATAATACGTTGACGACATTAATGGGACATGTACCGTCTAGGTCAGTTTGCGTCGGTTTCCTCTCGATGGGCTGAGCTTAGCTATTAAACTCTAGATGTATCTTACTTCTTGAAGATTTGGACGCTGCTTTCACGCGTTCTGTCAGTCGTGATTCATCATCCACAGGCGTACCCACGGTGCCCATATCAACGCCAAACAATAATGAGACAAATGATGGCTCTACGCTTAGTCTGAGTGGCTTATTGAACAGCCTTGATGGCGTCGCTGCGGCGGAGGGCCGGTGAGTGTCCCATCACTAAATTGCGTGATTTTTGCTAATAACTTCCCTTATCTCATAGCCTTTTGTTTGCTACTACCAACCATATCGAGCGTCTCGATCCGGCGCTCAGCCGACCAGGCCGCATGGATGTATGGGTGAACTTTACCCATGCGACAAAGTGGCAAGCAGAAGGAATTTTCAAATGTTTTTTCTCCAAGCCTGTTGCGTCGTCGGCAGGAGCTACACTAGAAGAGAAGAATGACATGTCACAACAGAATATGCCTCTCCCTAAACGTAAGACCCCTGGACCCGCTATTCCGACACTCGAAGAGGCTGAGCTTGCGGAACTTGCGAAACGATTCGCGGGCGCCATTCCTGAGGGCGAACTCAGCGTGTGTTTCCCGAAACTTTAGGACATGGACTCAGACCCCTGACACCCCTCGTGGAATAGGTTGCAGCGTTGCAAGGATACCTCTTGAAGAACAAAATCCGCCCGAGGGAGTGTGTAGACGAAGTTGCCGATTGGTCAGTAGATGTCCGAAAATGTCCGAAGCCGCTGACATCACTCGCCTCAGGGTTATTCAAGAGCGCGAGACGCGCGACAAGCTCAAGAAGGAAAAGGCTGAGGTACATCTTGCCCATTCGTGGCGTCTAGGAAGTATGGCTGACATTTCAGCAGCGTGAAGCTAAGGAGAAGAAGGAGGTATGTGGTAATTTTTCTGGAAATGAACTACCATCCCAATTGACCAACAACGTGACTTGCAGGCGGAAGACAAAGAACGGAAAGAGGTACAGTTTTATTCCCATTGCTATTTCCAGTTTCGGAGTCTAACAGGGTCTCCGTAGAAGGAAGAGAAGGCTGCCAAGGAGGTAAATTGCAACGTTTGCCCCCAACTCGTACCCAGTTGTGCTAATGACCCTTCCAAATTCAGCAGGAGGAGAAAGAGATCAAGGAGGTCAGCACCACGTTTTGTTCCTCTTTTCGTCTCGTGGACCGACAACCCTTGCAACATTTACAGAAGCTCGAGAAAAAAGACCGGTCGAAATCCAAGAAGGCCCAACGTGCCGATGCGAGCGTGAAACTCGAAAGCGCCACCCTCTCTGCGAGCACAAGCACGAGTACGGTCACTGACACCGTCATTCCTGTCATTCACAGCGAATCCGTGTCTTCCTCGGAGTCGGACATGAGCAACGGAGGCATCGAAGCAGACACCGAGGAGAGTATAACGTCAGAGGAGGAGCCGTATAAGCGTGTTGTCACCGCCTCAGATTCCCTAAGGGAGCGAGAGCCCACCAAAGAGAAATGGATTGCTGTCAAAGGTCACCCTGGACCACCATCGCCTTTGTCGTCTTCTTCCGACGCCTGATTGCGCGCAGGTGCACCAGAGAAAGGCTAGGAGGCTTGCGTGCACCTCGCAACATCACCCCCCTGGACTGCTTTCTCGTCAATTTGTTTATTGGGTTGGGTGTGGTGAGGGGAGCCTTCTCACCCCTCGCATTTCTCCCGGTCTTGGATCTTGTGCCTTTAACTGAGTGCTTCCAGCTTTGTGGCTCCGTGTCCTTTCCAAGTCCAATAAAGTAGCTGTATGTTTTGGTGGTTCGGTGACTCAATTGATACATTAGACACAGTTTGTGCCTTCATGATCGTGCGATGCCATATATCATTTGGCTTACATAGATGCTCATAACTTGTTTCAGTGGGGAGCACTTTCAGATTGAAACTTCCAAACAACTGAGCAGCGAGAGATATAAATCTATAGTGGCTTCAGGTTGACGTCGGAGAGCGTCTTAAACGCCTCCTTGTATGCATCCAAGAGCGCCTTTACCCGCGTCCGCTCTGCGACCAGCGCCTCGTCCTCATTCAACAACTCCGCAAACAACTCGGGCTTGTACAACGTGGCCACTAACCGATTTTGCACCTCCTTGGTTGAGTAATTGACCAGAAAGTGCATGATCGCTTTCGGAATCAGATCTTGTATGGTCTGCCGTGTAATAGAAAAGTAGGAGGCGATCAAGGACCGGATGAGGGACGTCTCCATTTCTTCTCGTTGCGTCATCTGTACGCCGCTATCGGACGACGACACCTAAAAACAATTAAATAAAATCAGATCCAATAGAACCCAAGGACCGGGTGTTCTATACGTACAGCCTCGATGTGTTTACCCAGGCTTCTCATATCATAAGCCGCACTATTGCCGTCTAATGTTCGTTTACCGGCCATGATTCCGGTGGCAGCGGGTGAGTCAGCGGCTGAAACGTCTCGACCGGTCGGTACGGGGGTCAAGCTTGCGTGTGATCGCTCAATACCTGATCCACCGACGGGACCAGGACCGTTCTGACCAAAAAAGTAATTCAAAAAGGTCTCCCGTGCTGTGTGAGGCGATGAACTGGATGTGCTTGGCTGCAGGTGAGATTGCGTTGATGGGTGTACGGATGAATGCCGAGGCCCATGATGGGGTTTTGATGAGGATTTGGTTGAGGCGCCCACAGCAGGAGACGACCCTGAGGTTCGTGCTCGATCGTGGAGCGTGGAGGATACAGAGCGCCCATCCCGGGAAAGAACAGCGTTCACACCTGCCGGTTCTTCAGAAGTAGACTCCTCCCCATCTTCAGGTGTCTGAGAGCCATTTGTCGCTTCAGAACTGACAGGCTAGCAAAATCAAATCCGGGTTTTACCATGAGATCAGAGAAGATGTGGTTAGAGCTTACACGTGGCAGAATTGATTGCCTCGGAGCTTGACTCGTGGCCGTTTGTGTGGCTACTGCTGACCCCGAGATGAATGCGGGATGATTCGTATTGATATAGGCGGCCTGAATCTCGATGAGACTTTGTGCATATTGGGATGTAGGTCCAAGGCGTTCGCGTAGGAGTTCTGATACGCATTCAATCAGTTGCGCATGAAGGCCGGGGAATCTCTCTAATTCCTATAATCAGAGATCAGAGAGGTAAAAGAGCGCTTGGATAAAAGCTTCATACCGGACTTGTACAATTATGACAAAGTTTCACAAGTTCTTCGTAGACGAGTTCTACACAACGGAGGCTCGGTGCTTCTAGAAGTTTTATTTGGGGTTTCACCAATAGGTCAAATGCTGCTTCGGGAACAAAAAGACTAGGCCGTGGACCTGTGGAGTTCCGGATTGCTGTACGGATATCTTGATTATCCAAGCCAGCTGTCGAATCTATTGAAGCAAGTGCGTGGCCGAAGACATCGTTGAAGATGTAATATATCCGTGCACCACCTGATAACTCCTTGGTAGACATATCAACTTTGGTACCCTCGATGGATGCGATGAAGTCATGTGCAAATTGATTCATGAGGCGTAAGATTAGTGCTCCTTGCTAGCGGACAATGGATTATCCAGCAATTGTCATCGATGCCTCAACCCACCTGGTTCTTGTCGCCAAAGATTGCAGCGTCACCGAACGAGTCGAGTTCTTGCTGTGCTTGACCCATAAGCGTATTCAAACGCGCCTTCATATCCGGAAGCTTCTCCCGTATGTGATTTATTAAAACCTATGTGGATTGAAGCAGAAGTCATACGCCTTTCATCGCTCTTCCGCACCTGATTCAGTGTACGGGCAAGATACTTTGTCCCGTTTTTATGGGCAATGTTCCGATACACGGCATGGTTTTTGAAAAACTCGGTTTCCGAGTCAAGAGCATCTGACATGCTCTTCTCAGAAATGATATCCTGCTGACTCCTGTTTACAACACCGATAAAGCCAAGTTTGAGGGGGTATGTACGTCCAGTCAGGACATCGAGTGCATTCGTTCCGGCGTCCATTATGTCGAGTTTCGTCAAAACCCCTATTGTTCGGCGACCTTGGGGGTCAACACTTCGTGCAAGCTTAAGCGAATCCGAGTTGGCAAGGTCTACATTCGCAGGGGAGACAGCGAGAATTACACTTCAAAACTTGTCAGCCGCGGATGATAAGTCACAGTCTCCAGAGCACCTGTTTGGTTTTGAGATATACTCCGAAACTAAGCTTCTAATCTGGCGTTCTATGTCACCCGGCTGGTCGCCTACAGGTATCTAGAGTGCACGTTAACCCAGCTTGGGAAGGCCATGCTAGTGCGTTCTTTATCATTCACGTACCTTTGTAAGTCCCGGCAAGTCTACCAATGTGAGATCAAGAACATTGGGACTGCAAATCCGAAGTGAAATCGGTAACCGGCTAATCCCTTTGTTCTGCCCTGCAACACGAAGCGTCTCTTGCTCAATCTCCCGACGGACGTCATTGAAATCAGTGAAACGCTTTTCGACGTGAAGAAATTGTGCCCATTCTGTGTAAGGAGGTGGACTTGAGGAAGGGTCCGGAGTGGGCGTGTGAATGAGTTGGAGAACGAGTGGTCTGCGTGTGACAATACCCTGACCGCGAGGGAGGAAATCTCGTCCAACGATGCTGTGCGCAAATATGACATTAATGATTGAGGGTGGAGGCAAAGGTCGGAACATACGTCTCTAGCACGCTTGATTTACCGGCTGACTGGCTGCCCACCTGAATGAAAACTAAGGACTGTTTTTCACAAGCGCGAATGAAGACGTACAACCACTAGCTGGGGCATATCCAGCTCACCGCCTGAGGAAATTAAGGTCACCCGCTGCCCAAGGGAACGACCATACGATTATGACGCACCGAGATGGTGAAAGGTGTCTTGAAGACGGTTGACAAGCTTGATGAGGTCGGAATCCATCCTGATAGCGATACAACTGGGTGGCGGATGGAAAGAAGACGTTGGCGGGAAGAGGGACGTTCTGAACGCGTGGTTGGCCTGATCGACGGCAAGGCGCACCAACGCGTCGCCGCGGCCACTCGCGAGCTTTGGCCTTGTTTGGTCTTTATGAATTCATAGTACTGGCACAGCACGAAGTTCAATTGAGACGGTCAGAATTTCTACCATAATCTATCTAGTTAAGACCGAGTCTCCATCAGATCGCCTTGGATTGAACCAGACCTGGCAGTGTATGAGGTCAAGACTAATGAATACGTGTGATGAATCACTCACGCTCAACTTCCGCAATAGCATTAATGAGAATGTCTTTTTGTGTCTTCTCATCCTTCAGGCCAGCCAGGACTTTTGCAATGACAGTCTTGGCGAGCTCAGTTTGCTCACTTTCCTTCTGTTGTTGCTCGTAGCGGACCCAGCTGTCAAGAACAGATTTAAGTTCGTTCGCCAATGCGACCTTTTGACGCTGTACAAAAGCTTCGTTCTCCAACTTGGCAGTCTCCTGTCACACCCATTCAGACCAGCTACCACACATTGCAACTGAACGACAGCTGACCTTTGAAAGGGAAAAGAGTCCCTTCGTCAGTGAAACGACATCCTTCATCTGTTCAACGGCATCGATGCGGTCCTTGACTGCCTGCGTGTGCCCAGCACGCGAATCATTAAGAACACCCTTGATGCGTTCAATGTGACCGTTTGCCCAACTCTTGTATGGCTCTTGGATTGCCTATAAAATACGTTTAGGAATAAACCCTGACATGGCACCAATCCACATACCCGGTAAATGTATGCGAAGAGGATGAAAGTGCCGACGGCTACAACTGTTTCCTCATTCACAACGTAGATTTCTTGAGAGATGGCAGTCGCAAGAAGCCCCGTTCCAAGGAGAGCTGCACCAGTCTTCGTGATCAGACCGGGGGAGGAAGGAAGGTTGTTAATGATTTCGGAAGCGCGCTCGGCTGGTGGTGGAGGGTTGGCAGAGCTCATCGAACGACTGGACAGTGATCACTTTGCTTTATTCATAAAGTAAAGCAAAAAGACTCGTACGTGCTGACGGCCCGAGCGACAGTCGGGACCGCGCGTGGTCGAGCTGTTGAAAACGATTAGTCGTTGAACAGAAATCCAAATCTACTTGACACCCACCCGACGCCTTGAGAGTGTGTAGGGCAATCCTAGACGCCATGAATGATGCAACTAAACAGAGAAGAACCAAGAGTACACTAGGAATACCGTGAGAACTAAATTACTCCGACTCTACACGAAGCATAATATTATGTAATCACACACGCTTTCTCAAGACTCCCCTTGATATACGAATCCGCGAAATGACGTGGCAGGGGCCGTGCTACAGTTTATGGGGGCCTTATTGTTGGACGAAGACCACCTTCGTACTTTTGTCGTTTCCTCCTAAGGAAAGAAAAATAAACATCTTATGTCTGTATTCCCTAACTTGACCCAGGTGAGACCTGCCACCATGAGGCACTGCCAAGGTGGTTAAGTTGTGCCTCGTACCTCGGATCAAGGGCCTGGTTTGCAATCAAATAATCAGTTTTGAGCTTAATGCCAGCAAAAGAGGCGCCAGGAGAACACCTTTCTCTCAACCATGCATTCTGCTGGACACCTACTATCATTCCATGTCTACAGAGTGGGTGGTTTCCTCAGCAACGATAAGGTCGTAATGGCGCAGGATAAGGTTACGGTTGCGTGCGCATACATATGTCTTGACCGTCGTTCCATGCTAATCACCTTCGTAGATATTACCTCAAGGGTAGTCGGCGCGTTGCGCAATGGGAATTCGCCCTCCATGCCGATAGCCCTGATGGAGCTCTCATCTGCCGAGTTTCGTCCGGGTATACAGGACCACCAATGATCGATGATATACCCTCAGGACAAATGATGGTAAACATCCCCTCCGAACGTCGTTTAGTTAGCCTAGAAAAACGACGCGGCACACCCCGTGGCAGCCAGTGGTTTAAGGGACCTGATGATATGGATTATTACTGGAGGAGCATCGGACACTGTTGGCGAAACGAGATGCAGGTACATGCCTTAATGCTACGAATCGATTCCTTCACGTACCGAAGCCTTTTTCCCCAGTGCTTGGACACAAAAGGAGAGGTTGTGGCGACCTATCGTGCCACTACAATGGCTCGTTCCAAGGATGGCGAACTGCGAATTTATCCGGTATGGAACTGCTCCCATTCTTCTTCCAGGGAACTGTATACTTACTATAGTAGCTGGGTCAATTTATGATTGACCTGCTGGTCGCTACTAGCCTGGCGATACAAACACCGAGCCATTAGCATGCAGTTCAATGCCCATGGTCACATATTTACGAAGTAGCAGGTCTGCTAGCGTATGTGATATCCTACTCGTGTTTTTTTTGCTGTTCATGTGGATTTAAAATAGCCACGATATTTGGTAACCATGGTGCAAAGCTGGATGGATCAGCGACTACGCTGAGTGTTTGGGTGGACCGGCAGATACTTGTAAGTTTCAGAATGCCTTTGTATATTATGCTAGAGTTAATGTTTTGAGTTTCAGCTATTCTTCGACATTCTTTACACTTAGTATCGTAACCAGATACCTTGAGACGCTCTAGGCTGAAACGCCACTGTGGCTATGGAGATCAAACCGTTGATACTACTTGCAATAACCCCATCTTTAGGTTTTATACGGACCCAAATACCCATTGTAGTCACGTGTTTCAAGCAAATCAGTATACGCTCCACTTGATTTGGCATCGAATTGCCAAGGGTAGATCCCAAAGTCATTATTACCTTGTACGGTCATTGGATTTTTATGCAAACCTCTACCGTCATTCGTCGCTATTTCAGAGATGATCAATGAAGGATTGTGAAAGGTTGTCTGAAACCGGGCCAAGATACTCGCATACGACATGAATTGCATCCGAACCTCAACCAGATCTCGAGTGACGCACTGTATCATTATGCCATTTCAGTTGGTAACGTGTCATCTCACATTTGATTGTTTTTCTAGAAAGAGAAACACCAAACACCATCAGGTGGTGGATGCCTTGCGCTGGCTTCGGTACTGCTTTCGCGCGGCACCAGAGCTTCTCATGAATGTCAATGTGAAACACCCGTTCGACGCCGATGTTGGTGCGCCCTATATATCTGAACCCTGTTTACCTGTCCTAGAAAATCCAAACGCAAGTACTTGTAATTGAACTCTGAACCATCATAACCCCCGCCGAGCGGAGTGGTCGAGGTTGGGATGGCCAAAACGCAACCGTTGTGTTTACATGTCTATCGCATCGGTGGTATCTGGGGGGATGACAAGATCATAAGGGCGGAGGACAAAAAGACACCTAGGTGAGCACCAATCGTATGTCGAATTGGCCGGTACTGTGGCCCGAGCACACCATCGCGCGTATGCACGGCATCATCCTTGTTATCCCAATTTCTATGACTATCCAGTCTTGTCTTTTGGCCTCTGATGATGTTATAATGTTGATGAACATCAGATACTTTTTAAAGGGGGTTCGATTCACAGCAACTTGGCAATTCGGCCTCCATGTTGGCGGCCCGAACGGGGTATTGATCTGCAACGCCAAGTCGCCTTACCTTGGTCCGCCGATAGCTATGACTGACCCAGGTCCCATCCGGATCACTTTTCGTTCGGAACGAGGACGTGTTGCAAATGTCCACCTCGGGAGGACCACGAAAGGCTCTTACTCATTCCAGGGACTGGATGGCAAGGCGTACCGTTGGCAGCCGCGTTCGCGGCTATGGGGGAACAAGATGGAGGTAGGTGCATAATGATGATCTTGCTTCGAAAAAGGCTAAGGGAGCGCCTTTGCATTCCGCATTAAACGGACAGTGTCTGAATTCCCAGGACGAAGTTGTAGCCACGTACCGCATCGCAGGGCTTGCGATATCCAAGGACGGGGAGCTCCGCATCTATCAGGTTTGAGAAATATATCGTATTTTGTTCGTTCGATGATCTGACTGGGAAAATAGCCTGGCCAGTGTATGATGGACCTCATCGTTGCAACTTGCCTTGCTATGCGCACACCGGATCATTAACGTTTATTCCATGCCAACCTTTTTTTTTGCCATTGTTTTGTGGTGGATTCGAGCTTCGTGTTCGTCCGCATCGCTATTGGCTCGCTCTTGCTACCGTGTCTTCGTCAACTTACCGTCACATTAGCGTAGACTAATTTATTGCATCACTGTTCTCTAGTGCCAGACCAAAATCAGACTCAGAGCGCTGCCCAATGGCCCCGATTGTACAAAAAATCGAGAATCGTACGATCAAGGGGAGATAACCGCAATCGCGTCTGCAGGGTTGACCCCGCGCCTCCTACACCCTCACCACACATGCCGGAACGCCATCCCACGGAAGGACTTGCCCAATTCAAACATCGTCGCAAGCTGACCATTGTCAGCGCCATTCGCCTTTGCCGACTCAAGGAGACGACATCGTATCGCCTGGATGTCTTCCATTGTCAACATGAGTGTGTCATTTTCAAGCTGATCTCCACCAAGGCGCTGAGTGGGATACTCATCGTTCATCTCCAGGGAACATGGATTCCGTCCGTTATAGCTCCCGACTTTCTCGCGCGACGTCCGTGTTTCGACATTCGCCTTCAGTGGCTGCTGCGCAGGGCTGAAGGCCAAATTGTCCAGTCGCTGGGGTGAGACCGGATACACACGGACTTGAGCACGATCCGCAAAGCTGATCCTCTTGGGTGTCTTGACCTCGTTCTCGGTGACCCTCGTGATTGAAAGTAGCGTGCCGGTGTCCCTAGATTTTGTGGCTCTCGCGGCCACCGGGAAACGCCGTCCGATGGAGGGTGGTAGATTGGTAAAGTCGATCGTGCGAATTGGCGCTATTGGTATTTTCTCTTGAATATCAACAGAAGTAGCTGGCGGAGACAAGCGGGTTGGGTCCTGAAGGTGTTCGCATGTATGGAAGTATTGCTGGGGTGCCATCAGTTCTTTTCTCGCGAGGGGCTTGTCAGGTGTATCAGGCATCTGTACCGTAGTCACATGGGCCGTAGACAACAAACAGGCGTTCGTATGCTGAGGTTGGCTGTACTGGTGATCTCCGAACCGATCTCGGACCGGCATTTGCATGGTCTCACCACCGGGTTTTCCTTCCGGGCTAAACGATGGATCGAAACGAAGCTTCCGTAGTTTCCTCGGCCGTCGTGGCAGGCCATCTTTATCGAATGCGGAGAATACGAAGGAACCGCTCGGGGAATCAAAATAAGCTTGTTCTCGTCTGCGTTTGCGTGGCACGCTCGTCGGGGTGCTTGGAGTGTCGGAGGTTTGGACAGAGATTGGTCCATGCTCTCCGGTCTCTATGCCGATATGGGTTTTCCGCTCCGACAATGGAGTATATATTCCGGATGCATTGGTGTTCAACTTGTAAGGGTGTCCAGGAATGAACTTGTCTGTCGGGCAGAAGCGCATGCAGAGTTAGTTTTGCCTAGATCACAGGAGGGAGCGAAATAGAGAAGGGAGAAGAATCGAGCAACAGTATGACGAGGTGAAATGACATACCGTCAAGAATGTACTCTGCGATGGGTACCATAAATGCTTCTTCGATACAGTGCACGATCCATCCTGCGTGAATCACCTACAGCGTGGCATCAGCGCATACATCTAGCTTCCTACACCGCAATAAAAAGGCACCACGACAGAGTTTCCAAATAGCCTCATTGCCCATGGGTCTGATGGGTCCATCGCGAAGAAATACCGCGCTTGCGTGTCCAATGTTGTTCCTGACGAAATCTCCCCTCCGTGTGCAACTTCGTGCATATGGATAAGTCCAATCGTTTAACGTGCCCTGGACACCTACCCCATTTCTCTGTGAGGACCTTAGGAACATGCTTGCTGAAATATGCTGGGATAAAACGTTTGATGTTCATGTCATGGTGGCGAACGTCTAAGGTGCTCACCAGATCCGGAGAACAAGGGGGATTCTGCGCGTTTCTTGGTGTGGTTGGCCATCCAAAAGCGACTCAATGTTTTCCTCAGTGCAGACAACATCGATGACGGGTGTCAACTTGCTTGTTCGATGTTGTGGTACCAATTACGGCAATTGTCGAGCTTGCATCTTACAAGACGTCAGTCGACTCTTCGAACGAGGATCGATAACAAGTCATTCAGACGTTGAATTTCTGCGCGCGTAATGGACACCAACTCAAAGCAACTCCACAACCCCGTCGAAGAAGTCACGAGATTCAAGGTAAGAGTGGCCCACCGTTCGCTGGATGTAGTAGGCGACTCACAGCTCATTTCTCATTGAATGGACCTGAATTCCCTGACGCACCTTGCCTAGGCTCCCGCGCCCCCGCCTCAACGTACTGGCTCACGATACAAGGAAAAGTACGCCCTAAATTCATTTAGATTGACTTCTTTGCGCTAAGCTTATGCTAGGTTTCAGGCTCTCCGTGAAAAATTTGATCAAGTCAATGCAGTACGTCAACTCTTGTCTTCCGCTATACATTCGCTAACTAGCCTGATTCCCTATAAACCCTCATACGCGCTCGTTCTTATAAAATAACCAGGTAAACAACGAATATCAACGCGACCTGGATCTTGCAAACACTCGAATACGGAAACTGCAAGCAGAGAACAAGTAAGTTCGCTTGGCATCACCCATTGATATGGCGAACAGCACTTTATTTTCGTCACATCTAGTCTTCTTCTCGATGCTATTAGCATTGCCGTGCCCGCCACGCCATCGTTGATGCATCTCATCGGCCCATCACCGACTGGCGCGTCATCCTCGATGCCAATGACATCATACACGTATCCTCCGCCTCCCCCATACCCGCCTGTGCCATTAAACGGACACAAGTATGACCACGTGAACGGGAGATACCGGGACCACGACAGGGAATACGATCGAGAGGTACGCTTTCGCCTCTGTCGGTTCGTGTCATTGCCCCAGGGTTGACTAGCGACCGACAACCCAGATGGACCCGGTCGATCGGTCAATTGATCCTTCTCCCCATGGATCAAGCGTCAACGGACGCCCTTCGTAGTCTGGAGGTGGCCATGTGTTCTCGTTTTCTTCATGTGGGACCATAAGTGGTTTAATGCGTTCTCATACTTGTATAACGATTCAAACGAAAAGTAAAAGATATGAACTTTGCTCTTCAAACTCGAGGATCAGGAAGTGGTCTCGGAGTAAGAGAATACTCGTGCATAATTACACCACTAGCGTCATCGTGGTTGTCAAATCTCATCGTTTCAAGTCATCCCGCGATACAGTCCTACTGTCATCGACGGTCTTGATCGGTCCATGGAACCACTTGTGCGCAGACACCACCCATGACAGCGATGCGAATAAAAACACACCCATGATGATCACGACAGCATAATCTTATGTAACTCGTCAGCTTCACGACCCAAGCATATGCACTCGACGCAAAGCGAACGGATACGCACTCATGTTTTGTGCGGTCGTCGTTTGAGAGGATGGGAACATAAGGAGGACAACAATGAAGGCGACCCACGAGACGGCCACGATACCGACAGGCAAGTACCATCTCCCAAGTGTAAAGTATCCTGGAGTGAGTGCATTCTGTCCAGAAGTAATCCGGAGAAAGATGGGCGTCGCATACGACACATACAGCCCTATCACAGATGCGCTATAGACGAAAGAGGTAAAGAGTGAAATATCAGCCAAACGCAATTGATTAGAGAAAGACTAACCCAGCGAGCGAGGACAGCGCCGCAGCAGAAAATCCGAGAAGACCACACAGCGCTGCGGAGATCATAACAAACCATACGGCATTCACAGGCGTCTGGGTACGTCGGTTGATGCGCTTCCACCAGCGCGAGCCAGGAAGCGCGTTATCGCGGGCAAAGGCAAAGACAACGCGGGAGGCGTCAACTCCTTGAGCAGCGCCGGTCACGAACTAGCAGCCCACGGCATGAGACATGGCCACGCGCCGCTCCCCACGTAAGTATTGTCTCACCTGTACGACGATGATGAAACTCCAAATTGTCAGCATACCTCGTTTGCCCAAAACATCGAGGAACAGCTGGCCCATTGGCAACGGCAAATTCGACGTGAGAAGTGAGGATACAGAGGACGTCGCAAAGGATGCTGAAACGAGGACTAGCCATCCAAAGAGCTCCGTACTTGCGACACCAAGGATGATGGCAATCGGCGCGCTGCGCTGCGCGCCTGCGACCTCCTCCGAGATGTGTGCAGCAGAATCATCTGATACAAAGTCAGGAACAGCTTCAAAGTCAAAAAGATGACTCACAACCTGTCAGCGTCCACATGGGCGCTGTAAACGCCAATAAGAATGCCCAGCCATCTGTGATAATGGATGAGATGTATCCTCCTACTGAGCAGTAAGACATACTGTTGGTCCAACCAACGTTATTCTCGAACAACGCAAATGCATCCTTTGCTGATACCCTATTATCACCAGAGCACACGAGCAAAGCTACAATGGCAGCGACCGTAGTTCCCCCTTTGCCCAATCCACATTATTGACAGCCATTCTAGAAGTCACCCAAGACGCACCGTTTACGATGACATAAAAGAGGTTGAGCCGAGCGAGGACGTTTGTCGCCGCAGAGCAAACGAGACCATGGCAAAACAGGATTGCCAGCAGAATCCCATATGTGGCACCCGAACCCAACACGACTACCTCGTTCGAGCCGACTGTAATGGCAGACGTGATCATCTGTGCACTGTCAGGTACTATTAACTTCGCACATTCTAGAGCAACGACATAACAGACCATGTAAAGTCGATGGAGCACACAAGCGTTATCTGTCCAGTTATATTGGCCCAGCCCGTGATCCAACTCGCCAGTGCGGCATATTTCGGTGGTGCCAATTTCGCGGAAAAGTAGTACAGTCCAGCAGACGTCCTAGTGTATGCGTCGTGTCAAAATAGATGCTATGGGGCAAGCTCAATCCGCGACGCACGGCATGGAAGACACCATCTCGGCCATGGAAAGCGCCACTGCCATCACGAAGAAGCAAGGGATGAACCAACCCCATACCATCCCAACATGCCCACCTGTCCGTCATCTTATCATCGATACCTCTGGGCGCTCGGCAGCGCACGTAAAACACACCCACCAGAAGCAAGCGGAAAAGAGAATGTGGAGGTGACGGAAGCAATCACGCCCATGATCGACACTGCAAATGCAATCGTTTCGAGCATCTACGGTTCGCTTCGTGTTAGCTCCCATGTTCACGAGATATCGGTGAGCTTTCTCCCACCGAGAACTCGCGCTTGAACTCGGCCTTGTAGCCGAGCTCCGCGAGGAGCGCGTCATCTGCGTTATTGACCACTGCCAACGTCTCTACGTCCACACGCGCACTGACGGATTTTTCACCTTTGGACATTCTTATGGCGATGCGAACGGAGACGAAAAGCGATAGAGAAAGTAACAAGAGAGTGGGGGATGTTCAATGAGAGTGTCCATCAGACAGAGTTCTGCGCAACTTTGTACTGCCTCACGAGAGATAAGGGCTAGGTCCAAAACGAAAAGAAATTCAAGGGTCACAGACCTTATCATGGTGGAAAACGGAACGGTTCACACGTCAATTGGAGATAGATAAGAAGTGTTCTGCTGGGCGGTCATCACTACGGCAATTTGGACTCGAGCGCCGACCCAGGAGAGAAGCACATTGCAATATGTGAACCTGGAGACATCGAAGCCAAGTCTCAGCACTGGGGTTTGTCGCATGAATGACGAAGTCAGCAATGGTCAGATTCTGACGAACAAGTTGGCAATCGTGAGAGAGAGAAAACATAGAGGCGGTGATGTCAAGTACCTTACCAGTGGCCTCAGTGACAGGTTGTAGACATAGCCGCGATTCGGCTCTTGACCTCGTACAGCGACGCCAGCAGCGAGTGCGACGAGCTCTCGACGGCGAATATCCTGCCCTTGACAAAGCTCCCGGTCGATGCCCTCAGCTTTTCCAGTTCCTCGATGGGTCCGTCCATGACATAAGGCCTTCAGCAAATCGGTCAGTGTCTAAGACTGTCCAAGACTGCTCATGGCCGTCGGCTAAGCTCGGTTAATACTAAACGTTCCACTGAAAGTAACCTTGTCACGTTACACCATTCCCCGATTTCTGACTAGCGACGAACTGGGCAACATAAAATCTGTTTCGTATGACCCCTCAACGAACGCGCTACCGCTCAAAGCATTGCAAGATGGCACTTTAACAGGACATACATAAGGGATACAAAAACTGGCCATCTGCGGGACACTCGTGCGTGCCATCGCTCCGTACTCGAACTATATAAACAGTTGACTCCCACAAAACGCATGAAATAGTTTCAAATGGTATCTTTGTTTCATTGCTTGTTTGATGATTCCAGAGGTCGCTGCTGCCACAGTGCCCTCCATGATGATGTACAGGATTCCTGCATCTCTGTCAACATATCACCTGATATCATGAAGAATGTATATGTTATGCAATGACATGCCGTTTGTATGTACAAAAGTTGTAGTGTGCATCTATCCCTGGCCAGCGAGCACTGAGAAAGAGGGTTCTGAAAAAAGCCAATCATATCTGATGTGCCCCGAGAAAAAAGAATCAATGTCTTCGGACCACCGCAATCTGAAAATCCCATCCGCCGACAATGTATTTGACCTCCACCAATCTTCGAATCTCACGCCATCCAATGCTCACATCCTCTGCGTCTTTAATGTCCGTCACGACGTAGATAAAGTCAGCAGGTGATAGAAGGGATCGAAGTAGAGATCCGATCAAGAACGCGATGAGCGCAACAACCAGCAGGATTGATAACGTGTACGTCCTTGGAGGTGGCGATGTCGGCACGACCGTCGGTACCGTTATTGTAGAAGCGGACTCCAGTTTCCGTGTTTCGTCTTCGCCAAGGCCACCTGGTAAAACGGGGACGACACCGGACGACCGACGGGACGAAGCAAGCGAAGGTGGCTGGGTCTGGGAATTAGTTTTGGCAGATGACGTCCAGCGCGTAAACGGATTTGGATAAGTATTTAGGAAAGTGAGCAGACCCGCTGAGGTAGTACTAGGTGTAGGTATTTGGACGCCATTTCCGTTCTCGGAAGACTCCTGTTGCAGCGCATAAGTACCAAGTGTCATCTGCTACGATGTACTTACCGGGGCAGGTGGTTTATCAAGAGCCTCTTGCTGTGGGCTGCTCTCTTCTTGGGATTTTGAATCATGGCTCTCATCAACAGCCGGCACGACAGCAGTATCGTCTATCACATGATTCGCGCGACCAAGTGGGATCGTGAGTTCATCAGGAAACACGTTTTCGTCGTCAGTGGACCTGTAATACTTGTGAATACACGCCAATCTAAGTAAAATCATTCAGCACAATACTCACCTCTGTAGAAGGAGCATCCTCGACACCCTATCGTCCTGCAGTTCATCACGTCCAAGGGTGGTCAATGAAGCCTTCTCGTTGGCAACCCCAACCAGAACACCATCTACCCTCACGATGACGGATTTGTCACCCCCATTTTTCTTGGCACTACGGTCGCTGTTTGTCGTCCATTTGTCACCATCTCCGTCCGTGCTGCTGAGGGGTCGAATGTCTATTTGCACGATATATCCCTTGTCCTGTAGATCGAGGTACCACTGCGGCTTGGGCAAAGCACCGCGGGTCTCTCCTGTCAAAGGATCGCGGACAGTGGATATCTGATATTGCGCTGTCGGTAACATCAATCGTAGTAGATGGCGCGGAGGTCGATCCGCGTTCAATCCCGAAGAGTGCAGAGGAGACGGAGGAACAGTGTACATACTCGCCGAGATCGGAAGGCTGGCCATGTTCGTGTCCTGCGAAGAGCCCGGGGCCATATGTGCCTGAGATGAGGAAGGAGCCGGAGAGAGCGAGATAAAGTTGGTACTCTCGCGCACCGTCGACGAGATAGTGATGTCATACCCGTCGGGATACAGCTTCGTGTCGACAATCACTTCGGCAACGATGAGATCTGTACAATGTTTGAGCTCGCCTTTGACAGTGAACGCGGACGACGATTTGATTCTCTCGGTGGACAGCGAACGCGCAGACCCAGTGGAAATTCTACGATGACCAGAAGTTGAGGGAGGGGACGGCGAACGGAACTCTCCCCCATCCGACGGTTGTCGGTCGGGCGCACTGCCTGGTGAGTTGACAGTCATCCTGCTCGCCCTTTTCGATTCTTCGGCCCTAGGGTTGACGTTCATACCGCTTGTCGTCAAGAATATTGAATTGGTATAGGCCCTCTCAGCGGGATCATATCGGCTCGCGATCAGCGTCCTCTGTTCATCCCTCCTTTTAACTTTCCAAGTCGCCGACGAACCGTTGTGCCCAACCGACACAGCGGTCGCCATAGCCGCAGCAGAGGCTTTCTGCTCTGACAAGACCAATCCCGCAGCTGGAAGCCTCACAAAGGGTAGCGGTGCCAATCCCTTTATGTACGCCTCTACAGCACCCACGGCCTTCGCTAACCCGGAATTCATCATCGAGTTCACAGCTGCAGGAATGCTCCCAGCATGATCGACCGCGACAACACGCGTCACCCTCGTCGAAGGGATCGTATAGTTCTCTGTCGTGTACGGATCAAGCGTCTCGAGGACCCACCCGTCGATGAACACCCGCCCAAGGGGATACGTAAACGGGTTGTACTTCGCCGCGCTGAATGATGTCGCTGATGCGGGATGAAAAGATGCACTGACGCAGAGGATAACGGTCCGTGTTTCTTGCGATGATCCAGGTTCACTGCTAGGGTTTCCAACGCCGACTTCCCTGTTCAATCCCTCTGGCTGAGGGAGCCTCGATCTTGCCAACATCGATGCGACCAAAAACCCTCTATCCCGAAAGGGAAATCCGCCTCTTGAAGTCACGAAGGCCGTATGGCATCTCGCGCCAAATTGCTCCAGTATAATCGCAGATGCGAATCGTTCATCCCAGGCTCTCCGACAATCGTAAGAGGCGATAATGGATGAAACTTCTTCAGCTGATACACCCTCGATGACTTTCTCGCCTTTGTGAACGGGTATGAGAGAAGAGATTTCAGGGAAGAGTTTACGTTTGACAGAAGATCCCTTGTCGCTGACGAGCGTCCATCCTTCCTCGGGTCGTGTCTGAAGTTCTCGGAGCCAGTGTAACGCTTCGGCAACATGCTGCATAGGTGGTTTAGAGGCTGAAGGAGCAGCCTCCTCTGTACTCCCAGTACTGCCGACAGGAGAGATCGCCGCAACAGCGCTTTGTGTCGTATTCGTCGCTTGTTCCACTGCATTCGACCAAAAGCTGGCCAAAGGACTAGAGAACTTGGGAGTTGACAGCCATAAAGAAGCGGCCGAACTAGGCACTCTGGGTTCTGGAGGCTCAGGGGTTGAGGGCTTCGAGGACTCGGCACTGGTAGTCGCAGTGTTGTCGTGATTTGCATCAGGTACTGTTGCGCCGTCCGCATCCCATTCGGCACGTCGACGACGTATGGCACTGACCACTGGAGGCTGATCGAGTGGAACTCGGGTGGGTTTAATACGTTTTCGCTTGCTGAGTGCCTTGATTTCGGTTTCAGGGAGCTCCTCCACGTCTACTGCCACGCGTGCCCCATTGACCATAACGACTCCCTTGTCTCTAGTACTTACGGGGCCACGCCGCACGATTGCGAGTAAACGCTCGTCGGATGCAAACAAGGCATCATGAGTAAATGTTAGCCAAAGCCCGCCACCAAGCGATGAGAGACGGTGTCGCCGAAGGGCAGTCACGGACTGAGGAGGTGGGTCAACAACGATATCCAGAGATGACGCCCAGTTGTCCAAATCACATCGTATCTCGCACTCGATAGTGTGAACATTTGTCGTTGTTGTGGTAGCCGTGCCGTCCCCCCCGCTTGCAGATGAGTCAGCAGTCGTGCCTGCCATAGACCCAGAAGCCCCGTTGATCCCGTTCAAGCCACCTCTTCTTCCCTCCGAACCCTCGTAAGCAACTCTGAACAGGCCCTTTTCATGATCGTAGCGCATCTCGAGTGCCCTCGCCCCAGCTAACCTTGTCACCAAAGGCGGACCACCACATTTGATCACGAAATCGCCAACGCCTGCAACGGCGCCAACCATCTGTGACGGAATCGTACTTGCCTTGTTGCTCCATCCTTTCGGGTCAGACTGTTCAAGGAGGGTGAGCTGAGTCGTGGACGGCGACAGGGCTTCAATAGCCCAGCCCTGCAAGTCCACTTGGGCTCGGATAAAGGTGGGATCCGGAGGTGGATACGAGGGGAAGATGTAAGGGTCGTCTACGGAGAACAGAAACACATGAATCGTCGTGGGGGATTTGTACACTGTCTTCAGAAGGACGGTATCTCTTCCGCTGTCGGATACGACCCAGATCAGCTGCAAATCGATAGGTGCGATATTTGAGACATACAAAACAGGCCATGTGGGTTTCGTCTTGAAATGCCAGAGCTCCGTGAGTTCGTTCACATCCTCGAGAAGGATGGCATCGTCGTACTGCTTGTCCCAGAATGCACGCGCTCCTGGGGATACAAGTGCGCCGTATAGATCCCAAAGACCCAAGCCAACAAACGTCGCCTCGGCACGATACACCACAAGGGTCGGATCAATTGAATCTAATTGAGTTACTGATACACCTCTGGCTTCCGTGGCTTAATTCACGCGTCAGCTAGAAAGAGATCGTGAGAAGGACAAAGACATACTTCTTTTCCATTTGGCCTCTGGCTCTTGCAGAAGCGACGAGAAATAGATGTAACTCCGCTTCACTCTTGACAAAATTGATTTTTCCGCAGTGGCCGATCTTTCACCGCCGTCTTTTGCTAGACGCGACCGTATTTGTGGTGAACTGCTCCCAATAGTCCCTACTGAGCTTACAGAAGATGACGTCTGGAAACTTGCGTCTGCCATGCTTGATGCGTCCTGTAAGAGCTTTTGTTGAGCGGCCGACATAGAACTGGGATCACGTTCTTCCACTGCCTGAATAGTTTGAGGGAGACCGTTGAGCCTGATACCACTTGATGGACCCGAGAGTTCGAGGACGACGCGGACTTTGAGAACAGAATGTGCGTCGGGGAGAGAGGAGTGCATAATTCGAAACACGGTTAGTTCGAGTGGCTTAACTATACCCCCTGGCGTAGGTGCGGGTCTGCCACGAGTAGCTATTGATGTCCAAGGAAGGTTCTCTACCCTCTCTGTCGATGCCTTAGCGGTAACTTGGACGTCCCAGCCTTCAGAAGCGGGAAGTAAAAGTTCCAGCGAGCGAGTCAGCCTTCTGTGCTCACGGATCTCATCGAGATTTGGGAGGTCATTGCTCTCTTCGCTAGCAACCTCCTCAAGATGAACCAAGTATTCGACAGCTAATGCTTGTCTATCAAGCTGGAACCTGACTCTTTCGATGCTGACTCCGTAGCCATAACCAGATAGCATTGGGACTTTCGATCCGCGCGTTTTCACGGTCTTGTACAAGCCCAACAGCATGGTACACAGTTGCTGGCAGATGGTTGTTGCAGAACCGAGATTCCATACAGAGCGAAGGTCGTGTTGCCAGAAACATGATATACGGAGGCGTGGAAGGGCACTCGAGAGGCGTTTTCTGAGTGCATCGGAGGGGGAGCCGGATGTCGCAGGAGTGGGTTGAACGAATTGAATACACCACGTGAACACTGATTCGGGTATGCGAGGTAAGGGTAAGAAAGAGATGAGTAGGAGGACGTACAGTCAACATATGATCTAACGTAAGGGGGTGAGGGTCTGAGATATGCAGGTTCGTCAACAGAGCGAGGTAGGGAAGTCGTGACGTCTATGAGCGTGGAAGCATCCTGGTGCAATCTAGAAATTGTAACCGCATCTCTTGGACTTTCCAATGAGAGTATCAACATGGGTTATGTAAACGAGCTGGATGTGACGCGCACCTGGCTGGCCATCCTAGCCTGAATTGCGTCTTGGATATTCGAGTCCTGCGATCAAACACCTCAATAAGGTGGGCACCCTCGACTGCGGGATCCCATTCCTGTCTGAGTTCAGGGGTCGTAATGACAGCTTTCCAAGCGTCAAGGACAGCCGCTTCATCCATGGCGGGCACGTCAAGCACGACGCGATACACGTTCTGACCAGACTTCATGGTCTTCCGGTGTACAACGACGTCTGTCAACTCGGGGTTGGGAGACACTCTCGACTTCCCTTTTGGCGGCGCCGGGGTGTCGGTGGCAAGAGGTACGTGTTTCCAATCACCAGCATTGTGTGAGGAGAGTAATTGACGAAAGTTGCTCTCTGCTGCACCGAGTGCATCAGACCATGCTTGACGGAGTCTGGAAGAATTTATGGTATGGCTAGAGTTGATTGAGGACGAGTGCTCACCTTGTACCGTCTGACATGACGCCTCAAATTGCACTACCACCAGAGGCGAGCAAAGGCACGTGCCACTGAGCTCGGAAGACTGCCTTTCGGAATTCGGTATCATTATTTAGGCGGCTACTCGTACTATGACATTGATGATCGAGCCGAAAGAAGAAAACCAAAGTCGTCCACCGGCACGCAGGTGTGTCTCCTAGATGATCCAAGACGCGTCGCGCTCACTTACGTTCGACTGAAGCGCACGGATCTTGAGCGTACAATCGCATGTTGCGTTTGGATATGTGGGTGGAAAGGCAGCGGTGTTCCCCCTCCAATGCATGGGTTACAATGTCGATGTAAGTGTCCAATGTGTGCTTGTGGGCTAACATACTCCATAATGGCTCACAGGTTGTCAATACCGTCAACTTTTCCAATCATACTGGTGGGTGACTGGGCAGCTTGGCGCTTGGTGCGAATGAATGGAGATCGCTTCCAGGTTATGAATATTTCGGAGGCACCAGGACGAGCCCAGAGGAACTCACTCGTATCTTCAACTCCATGCAACGGTCTGGCCTGCTGGTGCCTGACCGCCTCCTCACAGGGTACATCCCCAATGCAGAGTCATTGGATTCGGTCCATGAGCTAGTTAAGAAGCTTAGGGCTCGTTATCCGAACCTTGTGTACCTCCTTGACCGTGAGCCGTCCCCGTCTTGTCATTCTGTACTTGAAACGACTTTTCCTTCCCAGCCGTGATGGGTGACGCCGGAAGGCTTTACGTTGCACAAGATTGTATATCTGCATACCGCCAAATGCTCCCATTGGCAACTATCATCACTCCCAACTGGTTCGAGGTCGAGTGCGTCTTATTATCACTCACTCGATCAACCAGCTGATGGTGACCATCGTCAGACTGCTCACCGAATTGACTCTTACTGATATTGCTTCACTGCGCACTGCGCTACGAAAGTTGCACAACACGTACCGTGTTCCCAATGTGGTCATCTCTTCCATCCCTTCGACAAAGCTATCTGCTGCAATCCCATCTTACATATTTCCGTCTACGCAGTCAAGAGCCGGTTCGGTCCATGACGAAAAGTTATACCTCATTTGCATAGCATCTTCCGTGGATGAAAATGATAATTGCGAAGGGGGGCGGTTATCTACCGTCTATGCGGGCTGCGTCGAATTTATACCGGGTTACTTCACGGGAGTGGGAGATCTCTTTTCAGCTCTTCTCCTAGGCCATTTCCACACCCCACAAAGTGACACATCTAACTCTTCTGGTCACGCAAAGGCATTTCCGCCTCTCGCCCTCGCAGCCTCTCATTCGCTTTCCAGAACGCATGCAATCCTTACCCTTACACACGAGTCTGCGTCAAAATCAGATCTCCCGCCCTCGGATGACGAACGAGATTTGCGTGAGCCTGGCCGGAAAAGCACAAGAATGAAAGGCAGAGAACTAAGGATCATTGAAGGACAAGATGTATACCGGCGTAAAGAGTGGGACGGTGTCACGAGCATGACACTGTGGAAGGAATTCTGGGACACTCAAAATTGATGCTTATTCTCTTATATCCGGTTGAGCCTGTTGACTAGACCTACTAGTGGCTAGAACTGCGATGAGCATGTCAAACTCGCTCTTGAGACGCACATAAGTACTTGGCGGCCGATTGCTAGAGAGGGGGTCATTCTGAACCCGTTGCTTGTACCAATGAACACCGTTTGACTGTATTACATAGACGATCCAAATAGTTCGCACAGAATACCAGGTTCAAGCCAAGGATAACTGTCAAGCCGAACAATTAATATTCCTTCACACTCGCAATCACCGAGAAAGGATCACACCGTATGGAGTGCCTTGGGGTATCTTACACAGGGACACTCGTCATCGGTGCATAAGCAATAAGTGGCGAAAGATTGCGGTTGGCACGCACTTTCCGTGCGTTGCACCGGTACTAGCTCCACAAGGATGACGCATTGAAACTTGCGGTACCGTGAACATACTAGCTGAACTTTTGCTGCGTTAAAAGAGGAGTAGCTTAGCTAGTAGTGTACCAACGAGAATATTGAAAGCCGCCACTGAGCCTAGTAAGTTGGATCGTCGGCTGGAGACATTGATGTGAGTATTACGTAAGCTGTCGGTCCCTGCGTGATCCGAGTTTGTATCAGCGGAAGGATTGGTCTAACCCTGATTCTCTCTTTTCACCGTCCTGCTACTAATATCCGGCTTCATTCGCTCTTCGTTTGTCGCCTCTTCACGACGTGTTTACGAATACCAGCCGGTGTGCACGCTCCGTACTGGCGCTGATCCTGCCCTACAATCCTGCGCTCGCGATTCGAGACCCATGGCACAACCTGTATTTGATGGGCACCCACTTGAGGAGTACTTACAAGGCATGTTCTCCTGAATTACTCCATTTTTGCGCCTTACACGCCTGTACCATGTTGTAGACTCCGGCGAAGTCTCGGAGCCCATGCCGGGAGGTACAGCCGACTTTTCTCTCCAACCCTATTTAACGGGGCACACATCCACCTCTAAACACTCCGAGAGAATGGAGAAACTATGCTTTCTTGTTTTTAATGTGGTCCAGGTGAGCACTTATGGGTGTCTCCATCGCCGTAATATGTACTCAGCAGCGCATAACCTGTCTCGACTGTATGCAGTCCCTCGGCTCAGTCTTCTCAAACCGTGGGTCTCTACGCACGCAAGCGTTTGCGGAGCGTTTCAAATATGCAGTCATCTCTTCCTCTCTCTTGTCCCCGGCGTTTACCGCCACACCCATGGTGGAATCGCACAGGCGGGGCATGTCCCCACCGTTACCTGGCAGGCTCTCCAATACTCATAGCAGAACGCCAAGTGCAGCGGACAGCGTGCTAACTGACAATCTTTCGCTTTCTATGCCAACCGAGCCCGAGACGCCCGTGTGGCCCGTCACGCTTTCGCTGACAGTCGTCATTGCCGCTTTGAGTGCTCGATTATACTTTTTCGCCTTGCTATTGCTCGCTAGCGCACTGTATTATGTATATGTTCGCGGGCTCGATTCACACTCCAAACCCGATGTCATGACACCGGTGAGTTGTCCTTTCCCCGTTTTGTGCTCCGTCTTACTAATTCGGGGGAATTTTCTAGTCTTTGCAGGCCTTACAGCATTTGATCTCTGCTGGCCAACTCTGGGATACTGTGATCAATGACACCTTTACAATATTGGGGAACGAGGAGCGCAGGTAACGTGCTTCTCAAATCTTTGCCCGGTGTTCATTGGTTGATTCTACGCAGCATATTCGGCGCCCCCGCAACCCCCCACACGGCATCTTCTTCGCTTCGAGTTACCCTGTCCACCTCTCTTTTGACGACGCAGACACAATGTGATAATGTCCGTCAACTCCTCTCCGCGATCACGTCACCCACCGAACTGGCACAACTCACTGAGATGTATGCACCACCGTCACCCATAAAATTGACATTCACCCGGAACGGTGATTCCCGTCGGCCTCTCTCCCATCCTGGCCCATCGCCACGGGATGCACCCCTGACGGACCGCATGAAGAAGCGGTCGACATGGAACGGTTCCTATGTTTCGCTTGCCTTCTCCGAGTCTCCACCGGCATTCCAGCTTGCACAACACAGAGATAAACGCAGATCCGATCTGAGTACCTTGATAGGGGCCACCTCACCTTCTCCAGCCCGAATACGATCACGGAATGCCGTTTCGTCACCTCCACAGCTCCTTGCGGACGTCTCAGAGGAAGAAGACGGGATGGTCACAGCAGCATCATCGTTGGGAGACGAAGACGAGGACTCGTTTGGCGCCGCTGCATTGGGTCTCTACCGAAACCGTCTTGGTGGAGGCTTGCGGGCGCTCGAGTTGTCACACCGCAACCCGCCCTGGTCGCCCACACGAGGCAGCTCAACAAAGCGCCGAACCACGATGTCTCCAGGGTCCAAATATACAAGCATGAATACGACAAGACACCCCTTTTCGCTTTCGTCGCTCCGTCAATCGCTCCAGAACGCGCTGGCGTCCAAACGATTTGCCTGCTCATATTTGTTAGCGTTACGTTTCGAGGACGACGAAGATGAGGTATATTGGGAAGATGTACGCGCTGTCATGAGCTTACTAACGTCAACCCTTGTTGACGCGTCGTCACGCTTGTCAGAGGCGCTCGACGAGATTGAGGAGCACTTTAGGGCGGACAATGATCAAATGCACGCACGCCCCTCGGAACTCGACACGCCTAACTCGCAAGCCTCGCCGCCGCGCCCGCACCTCCCGCTCTCTCAAGCGATCGAGCGTATCGTGTCTTTTGCGCCGACACCGTCCCATCTCACCCGGTTCGCCGCGCACGTTGGTGCAATTTCGTCTGCGCTAGACGATGCACGAGAGCAACTCGAGCTGTGCGTCGCGTCTCTCAAGGAAGAACGGACGATGCCCTCTCCAGGACACTCCTCCCACCCGTCGACCTCCTCCAGTGATTTTCCTGCTACTTCTACCGGCCCTGCCAAGACCAATTCTGTGACAGGCACGTTTGCCGAGGCGTCCGAACACCCTGCGATTCAAGCATACGACCACCTCCGCCGTGAGCTTGGGCTCGCGCTGCGCGAGTGCGAACGCGGTCGTGCGCCACTTGTACACATCGTTGCGCCCCCCACGCCATCGACCGAAGAGGACTTCACTATCGCTGAGGAGAGCGAGGGAAAGGGTGAGGGAAAGGTCGACGACGACGAAGTAGGGGTGGAGGTTGTTTCGCCCTCTGGTGCACGCATCCCACTGGAACCAGACCCTCCGCATCCACATCCTACGCTGGACAAGGAGGAAGACGACGTGACAGGCCCCCTGCTGCTATCAGCATCCACAACACACCTACCCCCTCCAGGTGTCGAACAGGTATTCGAGGCCGACTCGGAGGCCACCGCGTTCGCGCGCGCACGGAGCACGCTAAGCAGAGAAGAGCGTATCCGACTCGCGCATGCCAAACGGGCGCGCACACGCGCAGGGCTGGGCAGTCCAGGGGCAATGGACGGAGGGACCGTTCACGACGCATTCACGCCATCGTCCTCGTCGGGGCAGTTTCGCGACCTGTTTTCCTTTAGGTCCACGTCGTCCTCGGCACCGCCCTCCTCACCGCCGCTGTCTCCACCGGTGTCCCCTCCGCCGCCGCTCGGCGCGTCGAGGGAGCTGTGGGGCCCGACTGACGACGTCGTTCAAGAGCTCAGGGACGTCATTTACAAAGTCGGTCAACGGCGGCGGCCTGTGTCTCACACGTGCTCCAATGGTCCGACTTCCTTGCCCCCCACGCCGACGCCGATGCCGACGTCCATGTCCGCGACCACGACCGCTCCAACGGTCATGGCCGCGAACATGCCCGCCAACACGTCCGCGAACATGACGATGCGCGAGCTCAAGACGGTCCTGTCGAGTCTCCCAACGGTATCACACGCAGAGGTGGTGGTCGGGGTTGTCCCCCAGTTCCACGCAGATGTATCATGATTTCTTATTTTACTGGTGTTTATGCCGCCTGTCTATTCAAAACGTGTATGACGCACGTTAACTTATATGCGCATTTATTCCTTGGTTTTCTCTGTGTAATTCCACCTTTTTTCCTTGGTAAAAATTTTCGGGCCCATAGCGAAGCAAGGAAGATAATATTTGATTATGGTATGTAGTCGTACAGCAGAGGATAAAGAAACACAATAGGCACAACAGAGGCTGGAGAAGAGAGCGAAACTCACCAAAAAAAAAACGCGGAGGATTGTCTAAAAGAAAAGGAGGGACTGCCCAAGGCAAGACAGCTTTTGTTGCATAAATAGGAGGAAACAACATTCCGCAAGGTGTGGTGAAGGGGAGACGAACACACAACAAAGCCAAGGGGACAGGTACGCATGTACATCACAAAACAGATGCACGTAAATGGGAGCAAGGCAAAATGGAACAAAAAAAAAAAACCAAAAACGTACACGCCAAACGGCCAAGGACTGATCCCAAGAAAGCAACGGTCGGGCGTTACCTCTTCCCCTCAACTAGGATTCCTTTTCCAATGTCCACACTCTTCCCGTTTACTTCATTTCTAGATCATCTTTAAACCACTGGCCGAAATCTTGCTCAAAATTGATACCCGTGTCCTCATGGTTAAACAGTCCCTGGGTATCAAAATCATCCAACGTATTCGCGACGGACTGCATAAACTCGGTAGAGAGGAAGTTCGGAGGGACCTCGGGCAACGCCGACGTTTGTTGCGTCGCTGTGTTGATTGTTGGTGTACCATTAACGACAGCAGACGGTGAAGGAGCGGTGATGCTTGAACTTGTCGCACTTGGCGTTGGTGGTGCTGTGTTGACTTGTGCACCGCCACCGGAGTTCGTCAGACCCTGTCCTGATGCCGGATTTGGTGGCTGCTGATTTCGTGGGGAGCCCTCCGTGCCGTTCTGGGGGGGCGGTTTGACGTCTTTGGGTTGTTCTTTGGGAGGGCCGCCGGCTGGTGAAGGTGGTGGCATCATACCCATTACTTTATTTTGTGCCAGACGGTTGTTTTGGGGGAAGGGTTGACCTGGACCCGGATTAAAAGGAGGTTCGCCGGGGGTAGGAGTGCCCGCACCGCCTCCTGGCAGGCTAGCCATAGCAAGACCCTTTGTGACAGCGAGTACACCTTGATGATACTGCAATTGCTGGATAAAGGGATTTTCAATGTGCAAGGGTCAAAATAGAGACTCTGACTGACGCCCATCATGTTAGGTGCCCGGGGACCACCCATTCCAGGAACCATGGAGTTGTTGGGGATTTGAGGACCAATTGGAATGCCCATGCCAGGATTACCCATTGCGGGGGGACCGTGCGAGGGGAAGTTGTTCATGGGACCAGGCATTGGACCCGGACCTGAACGCATCATACCATTCATCATCTGCTGCGGCCCTTGTTGTTGTTGTTGATGTGGGTATCCGACCGAGGGAGGTTGATCCATGCTGACGGAAGAGCGTCGTACACGTTTCCTATCTGGGGGAGAACTTTCGCTGTTGGGGAGTTGGCCATGCTGCAATGATAGGCTTTAGTGATTGAAGACAAGATAAAGGAGTAGATTACTTCTTCTCCTGGTGAAGTGCTGTTGCGTTTGATCACTCGGGGCTGAGGTTGTTGTTGTGCCTGCTGAGGCTGTTGTTGGGTTTGTATAGTGATAGTACAGCTCCTGTAGCATAATCTGATGCATCCATCTCCAACCT
>JBBPMS010000090.1:55339-70050 GCA_038090435.1 Phylloporus scabripes | reverse complement strand
AGTGGTGTATCTCAATAGCCCCTGAGATGGGTCACATGACCCAGTGACATAATATGTAGCCAAGAGTTCATACATTATTCTTCTCCACCAAAGCTAAGCAAAATTCCCACAGGTGATTGCAGGGCACATTGCACCCTGGTTTGAAGTTAGGAATTGGAATGCTTTTTGGAGTTACTGTAATATGCTTTCCATCAGGGAAATAAGAAACAAAGTCAATAGTGCTTGTATGCCCTTGGAATAGATCTGACACAGTCTAATTAGTGGTTGTGTTACAAACACTATCTTATCTCTTCCCCATATTATCTTATCTTATCACATGACATGACAGAGCATATCAACACTAAGTCTCAACTTTTCATTTTCCTTGTTGACTAATTACAATTACATGCTTATTGTTCATATCCGATGCCATCAGCTGGACTTGTTATACTGGACAGTTATCAGCCACTGCCCTTGGCCTTGTGCTGCCATAGCTATTCAAATACTTCAGGGCTATGGTCAGCTATGTTTGTTATTGGCCAATCATATCCTTAAAATATGAGTCACAACAAATCAGAAATAACAAGGCTATTGTTACAAATACTATCTTATCTTATCACCATCTCATCTTATCTTATCACACCACATGACAGAGCATATGAATGCTAAGTCCCAACTTTTTCTTTTCCTTGATGACTAATTACAATTACACACTTATTGTTTGCATCTAACACTATTAGTTAGACTTGTCATATCAGACTGTTACAAATGCTATCTTTTTCGCCATCTTATCTTATCTTTTCGAGTCATGTGACTTCAACACGTGATCTTATCAGTGAAGTGTCTCAATGCTAAGTTCTCAGTTCTCAATTCCCTTGTTGACTAATTACAATTACATCCTCATTCTTTGAACCTGATGGCATTAGCTTGACTTGTCAACATGGACAGTTATCAGCCACTCCCCTTGGCCATACGCTGCCATGCTATTCAAATTCATTACAAGTTGTGGTTGGCTATTATTGCTATCATCCAATCATATCCTCCCCACTTGAGTCATAGTGAGTCAGAGATAGGAAGGCAATGCTCACCAGTGCATGGCTAAGCTCCAAGGCTATGCCCCACTGCCTACAGATCTTATCCACCTATGCCCTATGCCCTACAAACCTCTGCCTCACCTGATCCATGTCCTTGGCTATACAGGACAATGCTAGGCTGTGTACAATACCAGTGCACACTGCCTCACCAGGAGTTATGATGAGTCATACCTATTTCATATGAACACTTATCATTAGATCTAGTACAAACATGTACAAACCCTTAGGTAGTATATAAAGGCTCAAGAGCCAACCAGAGAACCCCAATCAAGTTCTTTTGGTTTTTCCCCTCAAGCACTCTATTCAGCCTCTCTACTATTACACCTAGCGCTTGCAAACTGAGCAGCATCTTTTCTCTTTCTCTCTAACGTTACGATCTAAGAGTACTATGCCCTTCCAGGCTAGTATCTTGAGGGTTGTTTCACAGACAGTCATCAGCCACTGCCCTTGGCCTTGTGCTGCCACAGTTATTCAAATACTTAAAGGCTGTGGTCAGCTATGCTTGTTATCAGCCAATCATATCCTCTCCATGTGAGTTAGAATGAGTCAGAGATAATGAGGCTATGCTCAGCTATGCTCCAAAGCTACACCTCACAGCCTTTGGATCTTAACCTTGCCTCAAACACATGTTGGGCTATGCAAGGCAATGCTCAGCTATACACAGATCCTGTGCACACAACCTCATACCTAGTCAGAATGAGTCACAATTACTTCTTATATCCAGATATTGTTAGTGAAACAACCCTCAACTACTAGCCTGGAGGGGTGTAGTAGCCTTAGACTGTCTTATTAGAGAGAAAGAGAAAAGAGACATCGACCAATCTGCAAGTGCTAAGGTATAACAGTAGATGGACTAAGTGGAGTGCTCAAGGGGAAAAACCAAGAGAACTTGACTGGGGTTCTCTGGTCGGCTCTTGGGCCTTTATATACCACCTAGGGGTTTGTACATGTTTGTACTAGATCTACCGATAAATGTCTATATAAAGTAAGTATGACTCGATGTGACTCCTTGCAAGGCAGTGTGCACTGGTATCGTACACAGCCTAGCATTGTCCTGCATAGCCAAGGGCATGGATCAGGTGAGGCAGAGGTTTGTAGGACGTAGGGCATAGCCAGATAAGATCTGTAGGCAGTGATGGGGCAGTGGAGCGTAGCCTCGGAGCTTAGCCATGCACTAGTGAGCATTGCCTCCTTATCTCTGACTCACTGTGACTTGTGTGGAGAGGATATGATTGGATGATAGCAATAATAGCCGACCATAGCTTGAAATGAATTAGAATAGTGTGGCAGCACATGGCCGAGGGGAGTGGCTGGTGACTGTCCATGATGACAAGTCAAGCCAATGCTGTCGGGTTCGAAGAATGAAGATGTAATCATAATTAGTCAACAAGGGAACTGAGGATTGAGGACTTAGCATTGAGACGCTTCATAGATAATGTCATGTGATGTGAAAAGACAAGATAAGAGGGCGAAAAAGATAGTGTTTGTAACAGTTAGATCTAGTACAAATATGTACAAACCCCTAGGTAGTATATAAAGGCCCAAGAGCCAATTAGAGAACCTTAGTCAAGTTCTCTTGGTTTTTCCTCTCGAGCACTCCACTCAGCCCAGCTAGTGTTACACCTTAGCACTTGCACTTAGCCCAGCATCATTTCACATCTCACTCCTCTAACATTGTGATCTAAGAAGTACTACACCCTTCCAGGCTAGTATTTTGAGGGTTGCTTCAGGTTGCATCCCAAAGCCTAATAGTTGTGTCTCTTGAGGCAGAGACAATATGCTTTCCATTAGGGGAATAGGCAACAGAGTTGACACTACTTGTGTGCCTCTGGAATGGACCTGTCACAGACTAACCAGTGGTTGCATCCCAAACCATAATGGTCATGTCTTATGAGCTGGAGACAATATGCTTTTCATCAGATGAATAGGCAATAGAGTTGATAGTACATCTGTGTGCCTAAAATGCTATTATAGTCTCACCAGTGGTTGCATCCCAAATCCTAATGGTCCTGTCTGCTGAGCCAGAGACAATGTGATGCCCATCAGGAGAATAGGCAACAGAGTTGACACTACATACATGTGTGGCCTTGGAATGGACCTGTTATAGTATCACCAGTGGTTGCATCTCAAACCCTAAGAGTCTTGTCCTCAGAGCCAAAGACAATGTGCTTCCCATCAGAAGAATAAGAAATAGAGTTAACACCACCTGTATGCTCTTGAAATGGATCTGCCACAGTTTTACCAGTGCTTGTATCCCAAACTCTAACAGTGTTATCCACAGAGCCAGAGGCAACATGCTTTCCATCAGGGGAGTAGACAAAAGAGTTGACACTGTCTGTATGCCCTTGAAATGGACCTGCAATAGTCTGCCCTGTGGTTACATCCCAAACCCTGATGGTATTGTTCCAAGAGCCAGAGACAATGTGCTTTCTAGCAGGGGAATAGGCAACAGAGTTAACACTGCCTACATGCCCCTAGAATGGACCTGCCATAGTTTTACCAGTGTCTGCATCCCAAACCCTAACAATGTCATCCTTAGAGCCAGAGACAATGTGCTTCCCATCAGGAGAATAAGCAACAGAATAGACACTATCTGTGTGCCCCTGGAGTTTTGCTATAATCTCACCAGTGGTTGTATCCCAAATCCTAATAGTGTCATCCCCAGATCCAGAGACAATATGTCTTCCATCAGGGGAATAGGCAACAGAGTAGACACTCTCTGTATGCCCTTAGAACAGACCTGCCATAACTTGACCAGTCCTTGCATCCCAAACCCTAATGGTGTGATCCTCAGAGCTAGAATATGTTTCCCATCAGGAGAATAGGCAACAGAGTTGACCTTTAAGGTATGCCCTTGAAATGGACCTGCCACAGTCTCACTGGTGATTACATCCTAAACCCTGATGGTATCATCCCAAGAACCAGAAACAATATGCTTTCCATCAGGAGAATAGGCAACAATTAACATTGCCTGTATGCCCCTGGAATGGACCTGCCACATTTTGACCAGTAGCTGCATCCCAAACCATAATTGTCATGTCCTCAGAGCCAAAGGCAATATGCTTTCCATCAGGAGAGTAGATAACAAAGCTAATTTTGTCTGTATGCCCCTGGAATGGGCCCACCATAGTCTGACCAGTGGTTGCATCCCAAACCCTAATAGTATTGTCCCAAGAGCCAGAGACAATTTGCTTTCCATCAGGGGAGTAGGCAACAGAGCTGACCCAATCTGCAAGTTATGAACCTCTGCTGGCCAACCAGCTGGATGCCCAGTTGTCATGGAGGTATGCTTGTGCAGATGACCAACCCAGAGTTTGCAAAGTGGAGAGCTGTTGGGGTCTGTGGCATGGCTGATAGATACAAGTGGGGTGTAGATACTTGAAGGATGGGGGAAAACACCTGAATAAAACAGGATGCTTCTGAAGCTAATATGGCAATTTCTTGGCCCTGGTTTCAATTTTTGTCAGCATTCTCCATATGTTAATAGGGTTTAACCAACCTCAGCCCATGTGGTTAAGATGGTACAAGCTGTTTGGGCAGATAGGATCGGGAATACTCGGGAAGTATGAGAGAGGAGACTGATGGCTTCAAGCCAGTAGGGGAAGAAGTCCTTGAAGAACCTAGTGGTTTCTTCTAACAATTCTGGTGTACAGATAGCATATCGCAGGTGGTCCATCCAGTACCGGCAGGAGTAAGACAAATGGGGGGGAATGGCCTTTCTTACTTGATTGGCTAGGTCAGGAACAGCGGTATTATGGAGTCAGGAGTCCTTGAGGTCACAGATGTTGAACCGGAGTCTATCCCTCATGCAATCTAGCAGAGCTCGTCCAAGGGACAGGGAGTGGTGGGGTAGGATGTGGATATGGAAGGCTGAACTGCGACCCTCGTCAAGCAAGAAATCGCGGAATGAGGTATGGAGGGAACGGATTGGCTTGTCTTCATCAAGCACCCCATCTAGCAGTGATCCCATTGGTTTGATGATGTATCGCACACCCAAGTGTGCATTAGAATTGAACAGGGAAGAAAGGGAAGCAAGAGACAGTGGTTCATGAAGCGCAAGTACGACAGCCATGACGTCCTGAAAGGATTGTCGAGTTTTATCAGAAGTGAATAGTTGATGTAGTATGGTCAGGTACAGGTCATCTAGAGACCCGACGGAACCCCCGTGGTCTCCATGCAAAAGTAAATCCACTTGGACACAGGGGTTGGCTCCAACTTCCTGAATAAACTTGCATACAGTGGCAGCCCACTGGAAAAGACGCTGTGAGCGATGGGCAAGAAGTTCACACCACTTCCCATCGGGCCAAGACAATTCGAGCTCGCTATATCGGCTGAGGGAGTGACGGATGAATCTTGTGATATCTCCTTCAATGATCTCTTCGGCAACATCACCCATTTTTTTATGGACAAGTTGAGACCCAGATGAAAATGCATCGAGGATGTCGCTCTCCGGTCGAGCCGTGATCAGGAAACGGAGGTTCGTCGGCAGGGCGTCGTCAGCAATTTGCTTGGAGATCGCCTCCAAAAGTTCTCGACGATTAGCTCGATCGCCACTTTCGTCAAGAGCGTCGATGATCACTACTAGTTGCGGTCCGGTGGAGTCAACATCCCTGTTAGGCTCGACAATGAACTGTTCAAGTTGCTCTAAAGGGGATGTCGACGTGCGCAGCGCTCGATTGTTTTTCACGATCTCCCAGAGCGCAGACCTGTACTGCGGATCATGGTCACAGAGATCACGTGCGATCGTGCTGAACAGGTTTTGTGGATTCCGCCTCTTGACGTCACTGCTGGCAAAGTAATATGACGATGCCAGCCTCTTTTGCTCGTCGTATAGTCGAGAGATCGAATGAGCCACCGCGGACTTGCCCGAACCAGCAACTCCAGTGAGGAGGCATACGCGCGGTGCATCTTCGTCGGGATCATTCAGAACGTCGATATCTCCCGAAGGAGAGACTCCCGAGTGCCAGGCAGGTAACCCTTTTCCCCCACATATCTAGCTTCGGCATACGGCATATCATTCAGGTCGATTGACTCCACTGCGATATACATGAGTATCTTGACCACAAGCCGACGAGGCTCACACTTACCCATGTTCTGTATCACGTCTATCATTCGAACGACCGTGATTCCTGTGCGGACTGCGATACCCTCGAGGAATGCTGACTTCAGCTCACGCAGTTTGTTCTCGTAGGCCATGATCTTCATATCGATATCGGAGAACGTGTATTTCGCAGTGCGAATCCCTTGAAATAGCAGTCAGTCGGGAGCATCGCAAAGATGGCAACGACGGACAGAAGCTCTTTGGCTTGGTGTAGTCGGTGATGAAGTAGCCGCACTCCGTCGCCTGCTGGAGGAGAAGTGTGATAGTCTTGGCATGATTCTTGATTTTCAAGGGCTCAACCTCGTCAACAAACTCAAAGGTGTCCGTCATCGTGCCTGCCAAACGAATGATCTGCTCGTCACGATTTTTCTGGTTTATGAGCACCTGACCAGCCATGATCAGCAATGGCACATGTCATGGAGGACGGACAGACTTTATTCGCGGCTGATATGACAGACCAAGCCAGCGACGCATACGGATGAATCTACCGGATTCAGACAGTAAGCAAGCGAAGTGAGAAGATGAACACCAATTACCGCTGCAATATCGGTCACGATCCTGTTCAAAAGCTCCAGCCTGTGCAGCAGGACGGCCCACGTAGTTTCGAATGTCTGTGCCTGCGTGACGATGGTTGTACTAGTATCTACCGCCACTGCTAGCAGGCCAGCAGTCGCCGGTGTGGAACCGAGTGAGCCCATCGCTTCGGTCGCTTGGTTGACGGCGGTGGCAGCTTGAATTTGGTTTGCATTAATTTCCTCGGGTTGCTGAGCAGTCAACGCAAACTTGATCGTAAACCCGGTAACGTCGGACCCATCGGAGGTATCCTTCAAAAGACGTTCCTCGAATACTATTGCAGAGATCGCATCAGTAGAAGGTGTCCTACGATCGTTGTTCGCACCTCCGTTGTTCAACTTTCCTGTTATCTCCTCGATCGTGTAGGTGAGAGCTCCAACGAGTTCATCTTGTTTCTTCACACGACGCTTCTGATAAACATTTGCGAGCAGCGTCGACGTATCGACGCCGTCCCTGAAAAAAAACTGAGTCTCTTAATGTAGGCGGAAAACATGAGCACGAACCAGAATAAATGCTGATCCCAACGAGTGAATTTCTTCTTTTCTTTCGCGGTCGGCGTCTGCCGGATAGTATCTCCTACGGAAAACTGGACGTAGAATTGCCTCGCGGGCGGTAGCTTGCGCTCCGCCTCGGCGTAAAGTTCAATATCTGAAAGAAGAAAAAAAAAAAGAACGGTCGTATACCACAGGAAATATGGCCATTGAACCCTACCTTTGATGGTGACCGTTAAGTTGGTCCTTGCACACGGTCAGTATCGTGACTCTCAGCGAAACCTGATACATACATATCTGAATCCAATTTCTAGCTGGGCTGAGTATATTCAGAGGCTTGTGCGCAAATCGACGATGAGTGGGAAGAGAAAGAAATGCGTGGGCAGCAGATAATACGGTCACAGTGCGGCGACTCGGCGGCAGACTGCCGCGCGCCCGTCTCTGAGTCTAGGCGAGTCCGCGATTAGGCTCAACTTGAAACGGTCTGGTGTATCTGGTCGCGTACTTTAGTCAGAGATCTAGTACCTCCCCGTTGTTGTGTTGCAAGTTTCCACCTTCAATTCATCACCCCTTGCTGCTCCTTGTTGCCATAGGTCATATGTCGAATTCGAGGATATGTACTAGGTGAACTTTGTAGTGATTGATGTTCCCGTGAGTTGATGATCAAAACTAGCCCAAGTGTATAGCACGGCGGTGGTTTTTATCAGAAAACAGGATAAAATCCCAAACACGACAGACTAGAGAGAAACATGACACAAGAGATCCCGTACAGTGGAGGGAACCGGGACAACACCCCGACAGTCGCCCAACCCGGACCTCCGTTCTTCACCCCGTTTCTCGATCGCGTCCATCGAGGACACCTCGCCCAAGAGATCCAGTACAGGAAGTTGATCCCAGTCAGGCAGCGCCCCACTAGGCAAGTCCAGCAACCTCGGACTGGGTGCATCCCCCGCCAGCGCACCCGAAAGGTCCATCAATGGGAGCGAAAACAAATGCTTCTTCTTTTCGTACACCGCTTCCGGTTCGTCCTTGACGTGTGAACCCACCTCGAGGTGGTTCGTCGACAGCGACACAAAGTCGGCATAGTTTGGGTAGAGCATGACGTACCCACGGAGGTACACAAGCTCGATAAAGTACTTCTTCCATGATTTCCTCCATTTGTTGGAGCGTACCTCTGGAACGATAACGCTGCGGAGGGAAAGCGCGACTTCAGATAGGCGAAGGGAGAGGTAGTCGTGGAACTCGCGCCAAGGAGAAGGAAAGTAGAGTGCGCCCCAGCTGCACGGAATTTGAGAGAGATATGGGGTAGAAGGGTCGGCCAGCTGAGTGGATTGGAAGAGCGTGTGCGCGTCAAAGGGCTGGCGGCCTGTAGGACGAAGCTCGATGGTTTTCTGCTGGTAGAGGCTGATCCCAAAAAGCTTCGGAGAGGGACTGGAATTCCCATATCTAAGAAGAATATGTGGAAGTATATTGACGTTGGTAGATATGGACAGACTTGTAACGCAGCAAGGCCATTTTGACCCATGCATAAGACAAGGGCGACAGTTCAATGTCGTCCTCGAGTAACAAACCATACGAGTCGTCGCCATGTGGGTACCAAGACTCGACGACAGCGGGGAGTAAGCCACCATGAATGATCCGATGATGGAGAAATACGTCACCATGATACCATTCGAAGTCTTGCACGATTCGTATGGTTTCAGCATCAGAGGTTTGATCCATATTGATGCGTATGTTAACCTTGTCCCCGTAGAAAAGCGTGCGTTGAATGGAGCCGAGCAGACGCTGGAGTGAACGTGATCGATTGTTGGTGATCACACTGAGCGTAATTTCAGGGACATTCCAACCTGTATAGCCCTGAGGGTGAGATTTTATCTGTGAGACAAGATAAACGAACGGCGCAGTTCATGGAGAGTTAAGGTACCAATCCACTCAGTATATGGCAGCTGAAGGCGAGGAAGCCTCATTAGCGTAGTATTCAGAAAAGGAGGCTGCTCTAGAATCGATGTGAATGTCGATGAGACAAGGTCCCGATGGTCCAGACCGATTACGACATCGGGGACTGACCCAAGGGAGGTGAGCCAATCAGCGAAGTCAGGGTTCTCTTCAGAGCGCTCGAAGTAGAGTATGGTACAGTTGGATTCGCTCGTGACAGAGGATTCAGGATCGTAAATATAGGCAAACACGGTGTATCCACGATGACGAAGCTTGCACGCGGCAGGAGTGAAATCTCTGAGGTCTTCTTTGCGAGGAAATGCCAAAACAATGAAGCTCTCGGGAGATGTCGGTATGGAACCAGGACCAAGGGTTGAGGCCAAATTATCGACCAACTTTTCGTGGAAAGAGGTGCGATTTGATCCAGTCGTAGAATTACAAGCCACCATGTGATCAGTGCCAATAACGATGCCACCGAACGAGCCAGACATCATTTCTGCAATGTATTTTCCTATCGAGGGCCAGTCTAGCGAAGAATGGGAGTTGAGCGGTATTTCGGCAAGGAGACTCGAAGGAACAACAAATGGAGGAACAAGAAACATTGCTGGCTGATCGCGAGCGGAAGGCGAGAGTTGAAACCAATTAAGATGCGATCTTGCAAATCCAATGGGTCCGACGGGGAGATTCGCAACACGGGGATAAAGCAGATATGCTCTGTCACACTCTCCTATCTGGTATAGACCATGTTCGTCGAGGAAAAGAGTGTACTGGGTCTTAATTCGCCCAACGGCTTGAAGAGCGGCCTGATAGTGATGCATGGAGCCGAACCATGGATACAGGGTCACCTTTGGATGGCCGGGTGCAGCATTCGCTAGCATGAAAGGGAGCCTGTGATGGATGTCTGTGACAAGCGAGTGGGGACAAACGATTGCGAGTTCATATATGGTGGTAGTTGAGAAAAGAAAGGGAGCCAAAAGCTCGTCCAAGCTGGGCAGTGTGCTCGGAATGACTGGCAAGATAACAGAGAGCGAATGGTCCTCAACAAAGGGCGCCAGGTTGCGAGACGGGCGAGTTGTGAGCCAGACGAGGCAGAGTAGAGCGAGGACGAGGAGGAGCGAATGACGGGACATGGCTGTGGTTGTTTCCAAACACGGTCAATTATCAATCAGCTTCACTGTCGCTTTTTGTTCGCATCCACGATGGCCTCGACGTCTGACGCAGCGCTCAAGGCAGAAATCGCCCGTCTTTCAGGTGTTTTCACCGCCCCATTCGCTATTTAACATCGCTGATGCGCTCTCAGGTGCAATCAAACAACACAAGTTTCAGCAACGCCGACCCTTTTTAAAATCAGCCCAAACCCCATCTTCGACCCACGACGTCGTCATCGACGGGGTCACTTTCGAATCTTCCTCTCGTTCTCTCGTTCGCAAGGGTCGTAAGTTGCTTCAAGTACTTCTTATCATGCCGGAACGCAATTCACCCACTACAGTTCCGAAACCCCCCTCAGCACCCACCAAACACCCCCTCCAGCCGATACCTCAGACAACAGATTTCTCAAGGACAACCCATGGACATCGTATCCCTACCCATCGTGTTTACAAACCAAAGGTATCTTCTCGCGCCCAGCAGCACAGACCAAGGAACCACAATATGACCCTCGACAACACTCGTCGACCAACACAGTCTGTCTACTGCCAGAGCTTCCCTCACGATGACAGTCTGATTGTGCACTGTAGAGGCCGGCAACCTGACAAGCGCATGAAATATCTCAACAAGCCATGCCCTCGTTTTAACACAACAGGTGCGTCCCGAATTACTTTGTACGTATGTTCTATCCTCAACAAGGGCGCCTCCCCTCGCGCCACGGCTGCTCAGGTGCCTGCAGCCGTGGCCTCACCTGTATGTACCAACACGACCCCAACAAGATTGCGGTCTGCTGGAATTTTCTGCATGGCAACTGCCCCAACACCGCCGAGTCCTGCAATCTTTCACACGATCCTACTCCCGAACGTACCCCACTTTGTGTTCATTTTGCGAACAATGGGCGGTGCACTCGGGAAAATTGTCCGTTTCCTCACGTTCGCGTGGGCCAGCGACATGGCGTCTGCCGCGACTTTGCGGTACTCGGATATTGTTCCAACGGTATCGATTGTCAGATGCAACATGTCCGGGAGTGCCCAGATTTCGCGGAAAAGGGTACTTGTTCGACAAAGGGATGCAAGCTTCCACATGTCATCCGCGCAAATCGCAGCCGCAAAGCACCAACTACAACAAGCACAGTGAAGACTGGCTCGTCCCCCTTGGCCGTGCCTATAGCCACTTCTGGTTCTGATAGTGCCCCTAACAATACCTCGAGTCCACAGCAGATCTCGATCCACGATGCTCAACTTGGTGATGAGTATATATCTCTCATGTTTAACGAGAGCGACGAAGAGAGTGATGACAGCGACGACAATGACACTGAAGCAGAAGACGAGGATGCTCGTGATGAGGAAGAGGGCTGATGGCCCCGCCAAGCAGAGATTGGTTCTTTGAGCTACTGATTTGTACAGATATTGTTTCTTTTCGCTTTGAATAAATGTATTGTTCTATTCAAGTCTAGTCAATCAGCAAAAGTATCAATGAATATTGAATCACGAAAAGTAATGAGAATCAAGAAATGTTTTCCTCAGCGCAACCTCCAGAGCGCAGAACTTGTCCCCCGCAGCTAAGCTCCCCGCACTTGCAGATTAACGTTAATATGGTCAAATGTCAGTCTCACCGCCTCGCGAGCGTCGTCAGAAACAAACCTCGTGGCCACGGAAAACAGGAGAGAAATTAAGACATGAACAGTGATTGGACGAGCGTGCAGATAACAGCAAGAATGCTGCCACTTAGTCCATAAATCAGTAGAGACATGATAATAAGTGGTCATTTGGACGGATATGAAGACAAGGTAGTGAAAACATGCAAATTTGAGAACCCATGTTTTTATGCCTCTGTGATCTCGCGCAGACGACGAACCGTGCTATGTTCGATTTAGAATAATGTCACTCTGGCGTTGTTTCGCTCACCTCCGCACAGTAGCGGCCGCGATTGTCGATACAGTCCAAGCACCGCCAGCGATCGTCTTTTTGCATGAACGGCAATGCCAGATGCCGACAGCCGTACGCTTGACAGAGTCCTGTTTATTCGACGATTAGAAATGTTTGTGAACGGGAGTTGATATGGTTGCTTGCCTTGCCACAAAATGTGCAAGTGTAGCGGGCATGTTGTGTCACTTCCATCTGTGCGGGGCAAGATCAGAGATCGAACTGCGGTTAAGTATTGAATAGAAACGAACCTTTTTCACCTGCTTCCGCAGAGAGGCACCGTAACGCTGGAGGTTTTGGGAGGTGAGTTTGGAGAATAGGACAGAAAAATTGTGTGTACGCACAGTACCATACTTTCCGGTGACGCCGACTTTGCGAGTACGTTTGGTCTATGATTCATAGTGAGCACTGGTGCATTGATTCAAGTAAATAAGACATGCCATATTGAAGGGCGGCGGTCCTGACGAGTTGATTGTTCCCTCCAGTAACGGGGCAGGTATGTGTGCTCGGGAATCTCCGGTGAACTATACAGTTCAGCCACAAATATGTCAGCAATCATGTGATTGCTGTGTCAACTTGGTCAAAGTACTACTCAAACATGCACGCTGTTTTACATCAATACATATCGATGTATGTCTGCATCCGAAATCATAAAAACTTACGTTGATCACGCAGGTGACCCCAAGCCCGCCGGTCCAGCACATCGCCCCGCGATCCAACTACACCCCCGTCGTCGATTCGTTGCTCTCCAATCCTTCAGCTACGCCATCTGAACACAAACGGTCTTCCGCCGTTCTCCTAATCGTCCTTTCATTCGTGTTGTTGTGTGCCATCCTTGCGGTCTGACTCGCTTTATCTGGCGTGTGTTACTCTTCTTGTCCTGATTATTTTATCAGACAATCTTCCTCGTGATTCGGTATGCGATGCGCCGCGCTGCCATCAAGCGCCGCCGCCAAGCCTCTTGGATCCTCAGATCGGGCCAGTGGAACATGGAATCGAAACGAACCGATCCGTATGAAACACGAACTGGTTGCTCCCACGCGTCCTCTGCGTTCTCAGCTTACCCGTACCCCCTCTCCGAGCACTACCGATAGGCCGCGACCCAGTCACCTCAGCACAACTTCTTTCTTTCTTTGTCAACCGCCCTGCGGTCAGTCTTGTATACTCGAGTGTAACACTCGACCATGTAATTTCTTGTTCAAGTAATGTATGTTAGCCTATTGTTGTTTTGACTTGTTGGCCCTTGTCGGTGCAAGCTTTGTTCGAGCTGAACCTCTTAAACACTGACCGGTCACTGGTGGGTACCTTCCCAGTCTTCCCCAACATGAAGTCCAGTCTCTTCTTACTCCCGTTTGTTGGGCGGTCCTTCGCTGCAACTATCCCTGCATTGTATAGTTCAAGGAATGCACCGCAAGTTGCCCTCAATGGTCACCTTTTCGACGCGAGTCCCAGTGCGACGAAGGGATTCAGTCTCGACCTTAACGAAGTTCGCCTCGTGCAGATGGAGGGCAAGGAGCCTGTGCACATGACTGAACTGGAGAAGGTTCGGCCAAATCCATTTCATGTAGGTATATCTGGCTCACCCAACGTCATTTCCTTCACAGATCGAGGCCATGGCCAAGGGAATCAAGTTCTTTGACATGTGGGCTTTTCCGTGCCAAGAACTCAAATATTGTGTAACGACCGCGCGCTTGTAGCACAGATACGCCTGACCTTGAAACCCTCTCCAGCTTCAGACCTGAAGATACTGGTGTGTACTTGGTCGAAATTGCTATCAACCCCAACTTGATGCCAACTAGTCACCTACGCACCACCGAGATTGCATGACCAAGTGGTCGGAGTCATTCAAACCTTGTCGACTGACGGGCCAGAGGAAAACCTCGAAAAGTTCACAAGCTTCAAGACTCGGCGTACGAACCATTCATCTAATTCAACTCATTGGTGCTTATCATTATTCGTTTGGTAGATTATCTTAGTGAGGTCTGTCGTATCGCGACGTCATGTATAGTTTTTGCCAACTAACACGCACCCAGACTGGAAGGGAGAGTCAGCAATGGTTGTTATCAAAGATTAACCAGGTAGAGTATATGTTTTGTCCAAATACTATTGCCTAAACCTTGGCAGATTACGGATGAGAATGCCTCTCCCAAAATGAGGCCTTTGATCTCCGTCGAAGAATTTGAGCACTCATGGGGCCAGAATACAATTGTGAGCAATGTGGCTCCCCAGTCAACCGTCACTGATTTTGTCGTCGCAGATTGCCAGAATCAATGGCTCATCCCTCACAGATGATAGAATTGTGATAATCGCCGCTCACCAAGACAGCATCAACATGTGGCCATTCCTGCCTGCTCCAGGTTCGTATTGATTGCTTACCAGTCAAAGTATTGCGAACACTTGTTCAGGCGCTGATGACGACGGCTCTGGCTCGGTTACCATCCTTGAATCATACCGAGCGCTTCTGGCA
>JBBPMS010000090.1:43365-55241 GCA_038090435.1 Phylloporus scabripes | reverse complement strand
ATCAGGTTTTGCTCCAGAGAGACCGGTCGAGTTCCACTGGTATTCCGCCGAAGTGAGTCTTACTATCAAGATCATCAAGTCAATCGTTTACAGGATATCAGGAGGGTGGGCTACTCGGATCACAGGCAGTGGCTCAGGATTATGCAACTCGGCACCTACGTGTTTATGGCATGAGCCAGGTATCAGTACTATGGTTGCAAGTTATTTTGCAGGTTTGCTCATTATTTGTAGTTTGATATGACTGCTTGGGTCAAGGATGGTACCAGGGAAGAAGTTGGCGTGATCGTGGACTATGTAGACGACGCGTAAGTTGTTTCCCCGATTTTATTATCCATGCAAGCTAACGTGATCGTTAGTCTAACGAAGCTCAACAAGATGCTCGTTGATGAATACCTGGACATCCCTTATGTCGAGACCAAGTGTGGTTATGCATGTTCGGACCAGTATGTGTTTTTTGTTTCATCTGTTCTGACGTGTATTCGTTCTAATTGACCCCCCAGTGCATCTTGGAGCAAGGCAGGATATCCATCCATCTTCACTATTGGTAATAATATCCAAACCCTCTGGAATTTTTCCGCTCATGATATTATAGAGGCGGCGTTTGAAAATTCCAACCATGGCAATATTCATACGAGCAACGAGTACGTTCTTCGCGCATTTTTGTTAATTGTTACTGACCTCTTCAGTCGCATTGATATTTCGCCGGAATTCTCATTTAAACACATGTTGGAGTTTTCGAAGCTGGCCGTGGCGTATGCAATCGAGCTTAGCGCGATCTAACTTCTACATTTTATACTTCGCAGTACAAATTTCTATCCGGTGCGAAGTACCTTGTATCACTGGTTAGTTGAGTGCTGCCTTGTTACATAAATATCTTTGATGACTTCAAGTTGCTCTGTCCCGTCTCATGTTGTGTCCTAAGTAGGACCAGAATGTATCAAGTTGGATGGATGGAACTCCATCCCTTCCATGCTGTGCATGCTAATAGTGATTGTGAAAGACAGAAATTGTTCCACCAAACCTGCTCTTACATGGCATTCATGAACATAAGTACATGGGACTGATTAATGAACACTACTATTGTAACAACATGACATGCGTGTCAGGTTACAGCAAATACCAATAAAGACGAGATGTGGTCAAGTCATACAATGTACCCACAAAAATCCCAAGTGTACATTAATCCAAGAAGCCTGAAACAGAAAAAATGGGGGGAAACTGGTATACCAGTTACAAAAATGTGATCACCGAGATCACGGCCAAGGCGAATGCCTTGCTCGAGCATCTCGATCGCGGCGCCGAGTTTGCCGCATATGGCGAAGCGGTGGCGATGAACGCGTTCCACGCCTCCACGGTGGCGGTCGGGAAGAAGTATGTGGACGCGGTCGTGGCGGAGCCATAGTATATCCCCGCTTGGCCGGTAATAAACTCGCCGCCCAGCGATGACACCTCTCCGCCGACGACGACGGTCGACCCCAAGGTAGTATTGGTCACGAGCCCCGTTTGGTTGTTACCAAAGATAAACTCGCGCACGAGCGTGAGGGCCTGTGCACGGGGGTGAGCGCATCGCAGGATGAGGGGGACGCATCGCTGACCGAGACGGGGTTTGTGTACCCAAGGAGGTGCCCGGCGTGTACGGCGAGCAGGTACCGCCAGCCACGCTCTTGATGGACGATGCCTGCGAACTCGCCAGCGTCATTGTACCATGCAGTTTCGGGCTTGCGAGTGAAACCACGGATACCGCCAAAGGTCGTGTTCTGTGCAAAGCGATGGATAAGTACCGAGACTCGGCATGACTGGTGGTGAAATCTCACTTGAATAACTACTGCGGATAAGTGTTAGCCACGCTCAATTGAAGGGGCAGAGACTTACTTTGAGAACCAAGATGTGGGATGAGAGAGTCATCGTTTCCGGAAAATATAATGATCGTGATGTTGTGCGCCGTCGCGTTTGTCGCGAGGTCTGATAGAAACGCCATGGGCCTAACCTTTACTGAGCATCCACCTTTGACAATGAGACAAAAATCCTACTCAACGCCTAGAAAAAGTTACTCGGTAACTTTTACTAGACTCGGAAAGGAAATGAAGCGTACTTGGGTCATTGTTTGAGTAATCTATAAGCAGGATCAGTCAATACATCACAGTGGAGTATGCAGGGGCGTGCTCACTGTTGCCGAATGGATACTGGATAGTTTCAACCCAATTTTGAGTTGTAGGAGCATGGATTGCAGCACGAGTTTGTGGGTCTAGGCGAAGAATCAGTATGCGTCCCAAAGAGACAAGACCAGGAACAAACCGTTGAGAAAGACAGAGGCATCAAAAGGCGCTTCCGGGTCCAAGGCATCAGGGATGTTGTAGTAATCGAACTTGCCGCCTGAGCTCTTGCTCAAAGCTGTACCGCACTTGAGTTAGGAAATGCGCAGAGGATGGCAGCAAGAATGTCGTACACCAAGGAAACGTAAAGTTGACGGCGTAGTCAACCATTTCGTCCCACAAATCACAACCATACTGCGGATCAATGGTCCCATTGGCGCGACCAGCGAGATCGCGCTTCCATGCCTCGCGGGCACGGATCCTCTCGCGTTTCGAAAGGGCATCATCCCGCTTGACGAGCTTGGCAGAAAACCGGTTCTTGGCTTCTAGCATAAGGCTTTGCGTTGTCATCTTTGCATTGTACTTCCTAAAGCCTCCGTAGGAAACTGGGTCCCAGCCAGATAAGTATGTCAACACTGGGATGGCCTCCGGTTGGGGATATTGCAGAGTGATGTCATAGCCACAGAGATGAGTCCTGAATATGGATTAATACACGCGCACCAACCCATGTACTTTTACCTACTGCTCACGAAAGTATTCAAAGACGGTGGTATCATATCCGATAATTTGCGGGTAGGTTTCCAAAACACTGAGCACAGGTGCAAGTTCGAATGTCTCAATTGATCCTATCGTTCCATCACCTATGGCGATTCTTGCGAGGTTGACGGGAGGATTGTCCATCTCAAAATAAGCTTTAGCAATGTAAGGCTGGAGAAGACATTACCAATACAAACCTTGTCGAAAAGAAGCAGTACTCACTATATACGTTCCAGCGTAGCTCTCGCCGGTGATGTGTAAGGGACGCGAGGCGAGGTTGGGGAACACTTTGACCAAATTGTCCAAGAAACCCATCTGGCAGTCATACATCAATATTTGATAAATGGGCGCAGCACGCCTAATCTCACGAAATCAGACGCCATTTGGTCTTCATTGTATACTTGGCGCAAGATCAACGCCAATTAGGGTAATGGTAGCCCCTTATACTCACTATATCCATTTGCATCGGCAGTGCTGAATCCGGTGCCACTGAAATGGATTCGTCAAGCCACCATTGGGAGGACAACAACAGCGACGTACACCGGCTGATCGATCCATACGTAGTCCGCGACAGTAGTCCAAGAATACGGGTTCCCGAATAGAGAATAATTGTTTGAGATTTGGATGGGACCATTCTGCGGCGGATATGAATGCGATGATCCGACCACCAACAATTAAACGAACCTCAAACAGGAGCCCGGCCAGACTGGAAGAACCAGGGCTGTTTCCGGGGAAATGGATGAGCCCATTGACGCGTGCGAGTTGAGAGACTGACCCTCCGTTCAACCAGATCCCCCACGGTTCATTGCTGGAAGCGGTGAATGAGCCATTCGATGATTCAAATGCCCAAAAGAACAGGGTATCATTTGGATGACCCTCTCTTTGGACAGGAATGTTTCCCGCCCAGTTGCGCGCAAGAGGCCAAGTGACGTTTGGAAGGCTGTTGGTGACTTGAAAGTCTGTTGACAGATATGGGCCACATCTGAGAGAAAATGTATACTGGGGACGCACAGGCTTGCCACTCTGGACTATAGTTACCGCTGGGCATACCAGGATAAACCTGCGGCCAGCTGCTAGGTGGTGTGCCAGACTGAGCATTTACTAGGGAGATGAGAGCACAAGCGAGAAAAAAAAGTACCACGCATGACTTTGGGCTCATGAGAACACCGATTGAAAGTCACAAGAGTGGGATTATTGCGCCGAAATTGACGTTACATTGAGCATTTATAACGCTGCGGAATGGCTGGTATGTAGTAAGTATGTGGGTGATCACAACATTCAGGCCCGGTTTGTCCATTGCTGTGCATGTGTGTGCGGAGATGATCGAATACTCCTTCCAATATGCCGTCCAACTCTGAAAATTATGTACAAGGCCTTGCTCGGGACGCCAAGGCTGCCTTTGAGGCATCGCAGTTGATTCCCTCCACCGTCCGAAAGACCGCTCTGGAAATCATCGCGGATGAGCTCGGGAACAACAAAGATGTGATTCTCGACGCTAATCGACACGACATCCAGGACGCCCAGCGACAAGTAGACGCCGGCCACATGTCGAAACCTATGCTGAACCGTCTGGATCTAGGCAAACCCGGAAAGTGGGAACAAATGGTCAAAGGTGTCACCGATGTCGCAAACCTTCCCGACCCCACCGGCATCGTCTCCTATGCCTCTGAGCTCGACGACAATCTGGAGCTTTATCGCGTTTCGTGCCCGATCGGCGTTCTTTTGGTCATTTTTGAGGCCCGTCCAGAAGTCGTCGTAAACATCGCCGCCTTGGCGATCAAATCTGGTGAGCAGTCACCCCAAGTTTGTCCGTGGTGTATGTGGAACACATACTTTTGGTCAGGGAACGTTGCCATCCTCAAAGGAGGGAAGGAGTCCAGCAGAACGACAGTCGAACTCGCCAGGGCCATCTCAGAGGGCCTGAAGCGAGCATCACTGCCCCCAGCATACATCCAAACTGTCCAAACCAGAGCAGAGGTTTCCGCCTTGCTAGCGCTTGATCAGTTCATCGATCTAGTCATCCCACGAGGCAGTAATGAGCTAGTCAGAAACATTCAAAACCACACAAGGATCCCCGTCATGGGCCATGCAGATGGTCTTTGTCACGTATATCTGCACCAGGACGCTGATCCGGACAAGGCTGTACGGATAGCGGTGGACTCCAAGGTTTGCATACACTACCCAAGTCCCTTCTGGCATGGTTGACCCGGAAGCCACACAGATCGACTATCCTTCTGCGTGTAATGCCGCAGAGACTTTGCTGGTCCACCAAGATCTGTTGCATACCCTTTGGATACAAGTCGCGTGTGCCCTCTTGGAAGTTGGTGTGCAACTTATTTGTGATGAGCCCGCTCTTTCCGCGATCCCCGAGTCTGTTGTCCATGCGCATCCAAACAAGATCCTCAGCTCTACCGAGGATTCCTATCGTACGGAGCACCTAGACTTAAAGCTCTCCGTTAAAATCGTTGACTCGCTGGACGCCGCGATTCGCCATATCAACGGCCACTCCTCACACCATACTGATACGATAGTCACCGAGTCGGAACCAGTCGGATCAAAGTTCTGTCGGGGCGTCGACTCAGCCGGAACATTCATCAACGCCAGCACACGTTTCGCGGACGGGTTTAGGTATGGATTTGGCACAGAGGTAGGTATCAGCACAGGGAGAATACATGCGAGGGGACCAGTGGGACTCGAGGGGTTGGTAATCTACAAATATATGGTGCGGAGTAAGGACAAGAGGGGACACATTGTAGGAGATTTCGGAGTCGGCGAGGGCAAGAAAAGATACAAACATACTCCAATAGAAACATCCAACGTCCCATTTTGAGATCGTACCGCTGTCCTAGGAAACCATTATGATGTCTCGCTTTCTAGCTTGGCCTTCTTCGTTACGGGACTGAGCTCGGCGTCATCAACTTTTCGTTTTGCAGTAACCTCGTTTTCTAGCAGTCTCTTCTTCTTTTTTACCATAGAGGTCAGATCGTGAACGACAGCGGGCTGACCGGGTACAGCTATTGAATTCGTGTTCAGCTCTTGATCAAGTACCCTCGCAGCCAGAGCAGGAGCCGATTCTGTCGCCGCCTTGGGTGTAGTCTTGAGCTCGTCGACCTGGAGAAAGTTGAATAAGGAAGCGTATGGTTAGTATAACAAATCGACCAACCTTTAGGGCAAGATCCTCTTTTACACCCTCGAGCTCCTGGAGTTCACTCTCCATTTGATTTTTTGACATACTCTGCACAAGTTCTCGAGCCACCAAGGGAGATACCGCTTTTCCTTTTCCCTTCTTGTCCTCACCTTGCACTGCAACGGGGACAGGTGCTAAATTCCCCTTCAGCCCATCCTTGAGGTCTTGAATTCGCTTTAATACGCTCTCGAGGGCTTTCTCCGCGTGTATTATGGCATCCGAGAGCCGGCCGGGGGTCAGATCCAACACCATGCTCAACTTGTAATGAGCTTCGGCGACTTGGCGGGAGGATATGGGCAACAGGTCCACCTTGAGGGCTAGCCCAGCAGAATAGTCGTTTATCGCCTGGTCAAACTTTTCTGTACAAACATGAATGAATCAGCGAACCACAGTGATAGCGCCCCACCAGTTTCCAACGACACGTCGCCAAGTGCGATATACGTGTCCGCAAGTTTCAGCTTGATCTCGTCGTCTCCGTCACTCGCCTTTTCGTATATGCCGCGCGCGAGCTCGAATACTTCCCAAGCGGCGTTAAAGTCGTCTTCGGGTTCGCCTTCTTCGCCTTCCTCTTCGTCTGCGCTCTCCTCTTCTGGCTCCTTGGCAGACTCGCCCAACAAGTCCACAGCGCCATCCTCGTCTTCTCCATCTCCCTCGTCTCCAAACTCGAGAATCGGTCCGTTGCGCGTGCCTAGGGAAAAAAAAAGTGGGAGAGACGCAATGCAAAACGCGCGGGAACCTACGGTTCTCCTCCTCGCCGTCGGGCCCTGGCTCTGGCTCTTTTCCCAGCACCGACGCCTGCGCGATCGCATTCTCCAAGAGGGCCTTTCCGTACGAGAAATACAAGTCTGCCATCTCTGGTGCGTCCTGCTGGTGTTTTTTCGTCCTGAGAGCGCTGGATGTAAAGCACGTGCAAAAGAAAGGAGGGGACGGACTGTAACTCGAGCGCGGTGGCATAGTGCTCGACTGCTTGTTCGTATTTTTTGAGTGCGAATGCACGTCGCGCGTGTTCGAGTGCTGTCTCGATGGTCATTGTGGGAGACGCGTCGGGGGCGGTTTGGACATCTGTGGTTATCTCGCTGACGTTCATGAGCTCGAGATTGTCGACAGATGATGCAACGCTAGGCTTACGATGACATTTTGCTGCACTAGCTTGTGGTCAAATGCAAGGTCAGCTCTGGCTGAAACGCGTCCATTTCAGACGCGCGCGTGATGTTTACATTTGATTGTCCTAATTGATTTCCAAGTATGATTGCAGAGCGTTGTGCGGAACTGAAGTACATGAGAATCGGGTATTCAAGGAGTGCGGATAACTAGCTAGAATTAAATTACACTGAATGGGAGAGATAGCCTGAAAGGAACGTGGTCAAGGTCCTTGAACCCGGATTGGAATCTGTGAAAGCGATAGAAAAAACTGACTATCCAAAAGAAACACATCGGAAAGGAGACAGAAAAGGAGTGTAAAAAGAATAACAGAGCTCGGTTAACAGGCGAACGCTATATCAGGGAGGCCCCTGCGTTGTGCTGCTGCATATTCCCTTGGCCAAGGTGAGTGAAGGGCGGACCGAATGCATTATTTCCAGTACCCGGCACGGGAAAACCACCAGTCCCATTGGTGAGCGCTCCGAACGGTGGAGTCGAAGCAGAAGACACAAATGAGTGAGGTGGGCCACCTACGGTAGATGGAGTGGACGTTGCAGCAAACATCGTCGCCCGAAATGGGTTTGCAGCTCCAAGAGTACCAGTAGCTTGAGGTCGGAGGCCAACGCCGGGGGTGAATCCCCCAGTCAATCTTTGTGCAGGCAGGGGTCCACCAGTTGGCTGGGAACTTAAGGCCCCTAGTACATTACTGTCTTTGGCTATGCTGGATGCGGCAAAGCCGTTAATACTCGTCGGGAGCGAGGGCGCAGACGAGTGAGCAGCGTTTTGTGTGCTAGCATCAGGGGTCGTAGTACCGGACTGAGGTATGGGAGGAAGCGTCTCCAGGAGTGAGGCTCCAAAGCTAGAGGTAGGCTTGAATGGCCTTACTCCACTAAATCCAGTGGAGTGGGGTTTAATGGGTGCCGCAAACGGAGTTGAGGGAGCATGCGAAGGAACAGCAGCGCCAGTTGGTTGGGACGAGAGAGAAAATAGCGGCTCCGAGGGGTTTGAGCTGGTGATCGTAGAAACTGCCTGAAGGTTAAATGGATGCGAGCCAAGGCGGTTCAGGTCGTTAACGGGGGAAGAAGATTTTTCTTCGACTTTGTTCGTGAGAGAAAACGAAGATGCGACTGTTGAGAAAATCGACTCTGTTGGTGCCATAGCGGTGGTCTGTGTTTGTGGACTAGTGGCAGCAGTTGGCTGTGGTTGAAGCCCCTGGCTGCCATCTATGCCAGACCGTCCAAAACCCATGGAGAGTTCCAAAAGGGTAGGAGGTTTAGGAACAGGAGGAGCTGGAGCCACAGGAACACCAAATGGGTTGCGCGACCCAGTCTGGTGTGATTTTACAGGGTGTGCCATAGGAGGGGAGGTAGATAACGGGTTGGCAGTACCACTGGTGAGGGGCGTGGACGAGGGCCGCGCGGGAAGCTCTGACAATGGGTTGTTGTGCCCGGACTGTGTACTTGAAGGTAATGGTGGCAGGTTGCTCGTCATCTGAGACATGGAATTTATTTGGGGTACGGGCGGTGGAGGCATCGGTACGGCCCCACTGCTATTGAACATGGGCATCCCAGTGGCCTGCGGAAAGAGCATACTTTGCCTAAAAGGGTTCGAGCCAGTGGGTTGTGGCTGCAGAAAGCTAACAGTTGGTCCGGATAGTATACCGGTTGCTTGTTGGGGAATAAACGCAGAGAATGGTCGGTGCTGAGCGGTTGGTTGTGATGGAATGGCAAGGTTATTCATCTCAGATGTTGGGAGCGGCTGAGTTGGCTGAAATGGCTGTGCAAGTTGAACGGGCAAGGAAAAAGGGAAACCTGTAGATTGTATCTGTACCTGTCCACCAAATGGCTGAGAAGTAAAAGCACCGGTCATCTGTCGCTGGACGAAGGGATTGTATACCGCTTGTTGCTGGGGATAACCAGTGGGACTGGACATTTTGTCAGTGAAGAAACAGCGCTATGAGATGGAAACACACCTGCTAACAACTGGCTTAACCACAGGCTTTTGCTCTTCTTCAATGGAGCCAAAGAAGTCTGACGTGACCTGATTAGCGCTAGGCTTGGTAGTAGTGGCAGGAGGAGGGGGTGCAGGTTTGGTAGGTGTTTCGGTAGCCGCTGAGTTAGTTGATGCCGTAGGAGTACCTTCTGTGCAATGAGTAAAATCCGGTTGCGTTTGACTAGAAAACGATACCTCTAGGTAAGACCGATTGAGTACTATTACGATCTTTGTTTTTATCGCCGTTTGCTTTGTTTGCTTTGTACTCAATCCTGTTCTGCTCAAAGTTCGGGTCATCAAGATAATCCTGAAGTGAGCTTGCAAGAGAAACCGGGGCCTGCAATTTCATCAATACTGACCCCACAAGGAACCTGACTCGACACATACATGCCTCAAGTTTGGAATCGGAACATTCAAGAGATTTTGTAGTTTCCTGGCGACACCAAGGTATTCGACAACACGCTCTGTCTGGCCACAGAAATTGCGATAGATGTCCAATGCTTCCTGCGCATCATATTTTGACATCCCACAGTAATGTTCTGATACTCGTCAAGGACGATGGGGCGAACTGTATGGATGGCCGTACTTACCAAGCACACTTATCACACCCTCGTTTCCCGTCTGAAATAAGATAAGGAGGTCCTTGACGAGCATCCGCAGAGCTGTAGTAGTGAGTTCGTCTTCAAGGTCATCCAGATAGAACTGAATGTAGACGTCTGATTGGACAGTATTTGGATATTATACTGCAGCTTACCCGACATTCTACCAACGAATCTATCATTGCCTGCACTGTCTTGGTTTCCCTAAGGAGGCCCTTTTCCACAGTCATCTCACGGAGCTTGCGACCTGTGATCGTGTTGCTTCTTTGAGGCGCTCTCGCTTTAGTTGATGATGACTTGGATGGTGGTGCCGTGGTATACGCCATGTCTTCTTCAATGGAATTGTGAAGGCGCATGTCACGATTTGTCTCGGCTTGCACTCGAATTGCGTCGTGTTTCAGCTCACGGTACGCCCGTATGCGAGAGTCCAGATAGAGTGCATAATGTTGTATGTTCTGAGGTGCATTATAACCTGTGCCATGGGAGTAAGGGGACGTATGGGGGTGACAAGGAAAGCACGGCTACCTTCCCAGTTTCCGGCAGAAACATTACGCAAACGCAGCACTTCCGTAGAGGAGAGATAGGAAAGCACATTGTCGGTAGCTCCATTGCGAATCATGGTGTGTAGGACGATCAAAGCCTTGAACGCGACCTGGATAATGACCGACAAGTGAGGAACAGGATAGGACAACAATATGCAGTGCGCACTACGGCATTTGGCTCACGTAGACGAGGGACGAGAGCCTTGCAGACATCGTGAACGGCACCGTCTTCGGACCAGGTAGCGGCTACGATGGGATCCAGGTACTGTGGGGCGATAATGCGGGTCAGGGTTGGTCGATCACGAGGGTCATACACTACCTTTGCTTTTGGGGGTGCTGGCTTTGGCTTGCAGGCCAATTTGACGACTTTGTCGAAGCTAGACATGACACCCGACTTGGCGTTAAACGAGAATCCAGAGCCAATATTACCGACAGTCGCTGGCAATGCCTGGCGCAGTTCCAAGTGTCCAGATGGCCTGAGTACCGGTGGAGGTACTTAATAGTACTAGTGAGCGTTAGTGGAATCAGACTTGAGATGAGCTGCGGTAATTCCCACGCGGCATGGCGTCTCCTCATCTGGGCCGCTTCGCAGTGGACTCTCATGGCTCCCCGTTGCTTGCCCATCTACCCGCGCCGTGGCATCACAATCCGCCATGTCGTGTTCGTCCTTGCATTTTCAGTCTCGCTGTGGACCATTTACCATGTCAATTACGACGAGTCTGAAAGGTATTCGACCGAAGAACTTGTCCCGTTTTGGCCAGCAGAATCACCGGACACATGGGCCGAAAGGGCGGTCCAGGTGAAGGATGCGTTTCTGCACGCCTATCACGGCTACGAACGCTACGCTTTCCCCCATGATGAATTGCGGCCCATTTCGAACACATCCATCGACAAGTGAGCCTTTGCCCTGTACAACATGTGGGTCGTTGACCGTGGTGTCGTAGCTTCAATGGTTGGGGTGTGACTGCCGTGGATTCCCTCGATACCATGCTGCTTATGGGCCTCGAGGATGAGTTCGCGCGTGCCATGCCATTGGTCAAAGCCGCCAACTTCTCTTTGCCTTCCGTACGTCTCTTCAATCGGTTTCATCGCAAAACTCACAGTTATAGAACACCGATGTACCCTTCTTTGAAACGGTCATTCGTTATCTGGGTGGCCTTCTGTCTGCTTACGCACTATCCATGGACAATATCTTGCGTGATAAAGCAGACGAACTTGCAACCAAGCTTTCGCCAGCATTCGACATTCGCAGTGGATTCCCTCGATATGCAGCCAACACTTACAAGTATATCTAGTCTACTCTCCTCATTACTTGTTACCGACGTGCTCTCCCAGCATTTCTGCTGAAACCCGTCGACTCCAGCCAAACCCCAGCCCACTCGCTGAAATAGCATCCTTCCAGATGGAATATACATACCTCGGAAAAATCACAGGGAGAAAAGCACACGTTGACCGTGTTCGCATCATGTCTTTGGGTTTTCACATGCCACGCAACTAACTGCATCGACATAGGCTACAACGGTTACCAATCTTTTCTACGACACTGACCTCGGTCCTTCTGGAGGCA
>JBBPMS010000090.1:2854-23503 GCA_038090435.1 Phylloporus scabripes | reverse complement strand
GTCAGCTTGTTATTAATGAACGCGGATTCTGGTAAGGCGTGGCACTCCAGAGGCCTTGCAGGACGTTCAGCTTCTACTGCGTTGAGTTTGTGAAGGACCCGAAGGAGGCGTAGTATCTTAGCATGGGGTGCATCATCGGGTAGCGAGGAAAGGGTGGGGCTGGGTGATCGAATCCTTGCAACTGCTTCGCTTCGCGCTAGGGACAGCTCATCAGCAAGTTTTAGCTGAAATGTCACGGGGGTCCTTACACTCTTGGCTGGGTGGTGGTCCACTGACTTTCTTATACTTGACGGTATATACACCCTGCCACATAGCACTTGATGGCTGAGAGCCTGCCTTTTTTCTCATCTCGTGCTGATGGATTGCGCCGTATATAGTCAGATCCAGAGGAAGTAAGTGCTCATCCATCCAGAATTCAAGATGCCAATCAGTAGGCTTAGCCTTGAGGGCCGCAGCATAAGAGGATTTCGGAGGATTTCCTTGCTGAATCAATGACATATGCGGGATACCTCCTTTTGAGGAATTGGGTGTTGTGACACGGGTGCCATCCGGTGTTTGTGCTTCGATCCTGCCATCGTCTGTAAAGCAGGATATGAGTATACATATGATAGCAAGTGCTACGACACACCTTCGGCAACCGATAGCGTCACGGTCTTGTCAACTGCTAGGTCGCCATCCTCGTCTTCAAAAACCTGCAAAGCACGGGTCAGAATGGTCTATTGTTAGGGGAAGGTTCTGACCTCTGCGTCGACTTCGTCGTCCGTGAGTTCAGCAGCAAGATCGCTTTCTTGGACTAGTGGATTTTCCCGCCTAGATATACTGTCCGAAGCTGAAGCTAAGCTGGTCGTCGCAGGCCAGGCGATGTCTGGAACAGGCTCCGACGATCCTGGAGCCCCGTTCTTCACGCTAAGGCGTTGGCTGCGTCTCCGACGGACTTCGCCTGGTGGAGCATCTGATGACGAAGGAGGACGAACAGCAGGCGCTATTGAGGCTTGACTTGCTTCGTTATCAGGTGGTATTTGAGAAGTAGCCCCCGGACCAAAGCCGGATGCAGCCAATGTAGCAAGCATGTTAGTCATACGACCACTAGACGAACCAGCAACCCGAGGGCGGAGGTAATCGTTGAGGGCCTGGAATGTGGCGATTGCATGTATCGACACTACCATGTTCTGCAGATTTCGTGGAATATCCGAGTCGTCGTCAGCAACCAGGCGAAGCCGTAATTGGCGGGCGAGTAACGACGGAGAACTTCGTTTCGAGTCTGAGGGAGGCTAGGTTAACAATAAACCTGCATACAGACAGAAAAGATTACCATCACTGCCTTGCGCGATAGTGATTACCTCAAAGTTTTCCATGCGGGTCAAGCTTTCTTGCAGCTTCTTGACTAGAATAGTAAGGGGAGATTGATTCAAGCCTGCAACTCTGGAAGATCGAGTGAATGTATCGAACAGAATCTCCTGGCGGCGTTTGGTTGAAACTACATATTTTCAGTACGCATGATCTGCAGCGAGAAAAAAAACAACTGACCTGTGCCTTTCTCTGTAGAGAACCTAAGAAATCCTTCGACGGCGCCGCTCCGCAGTAGTTCAAAGCTAGAAACCGAGTTCTCTGAGGAAAAGTGGTCTGCAAACTCTCTCAAGGTGGAAATCATTGCTTGCTCGGATATGTCTGGCGTGGCGAGTTTTTTGACTAAGCGCTGAAGATCGTCGAATGAGTCATCGCTGTTACTGCTACCATCGTCCTGGCCCAGCGAGTACTTGAAGCGCATGACACGAGCACGCAATGTGATTGCGTCCTCTGGCTCTAGAGAGAATATATGATGTTTTTTGTGTCCTGATATTGCAGAAGAGGCATAGATGGCGACGTCTCCCGTAATTGAAAGATCTGGCGCATCCTTATCTTTTGACTTCGTCGTGGAGAGTGTTCTAGAGGCGAGAACTTCGATTTCATGGAAAACGCCTTCCCTTCGCAAGGCCGGCCGATATTCAGAAGGAAGTTTTTGCAGAAGAAGGTCGACAAGCTGCAAAGCTCCGATTATAAGCGATGGATGATCTTTCGATGATAGGATGGAAGACGCGAAACTGGCAACTGGGACCAACTGAGGGGGAGTTAGTTAACGTACAAGCCGGAAGGTATGAGCACTAACGTGTAACGTAGTCTTGAGTTCGATTCCTTCTGAAAAGCCCACAGCCTTTAGCAAACCCGTGAGTGTCTTGACGCGGATCGGTGTGATCACGCTCGCAGCATAGACATCAATAAGTATGGGAACCATCAACTGCATGAAACGTCCAACGACCTCTGGTTTGGAACGTAGCAGTTCTGTTCTGTCCGATGGGGGTTCCAGGCCAGAAATAACAGGCATTGCATCATCTCCATCTTGAGCCTGAGCATCCAATTCGTGAACGAAATCGTGGTGACTGGGAGTGTTTTGCTGCGTTTCAGGTGTCATCGCTGGATCGGTAAAGGAGTGGGCGGCCGTAGCAGCCTGGCGAGCAGCAGCGCGATCAGCTTTAGCCCTGGTTTTGATCATACGTGCCAAAGCCTTGTCAGTGTAGCCCTTGTGATCGAAAACGCCATCTAGAAGGATGTAAGCTCCGCTCCGCGTGTTGACAGGAAGTTAACTACCTTTTGGAAGTGGAGGCATGAGTTCTGAGACGAGACTAAGCGCCTCCTCGACTTGATCTTTGGAGCGGTGCGCCAAGTTTTCCATTACGGTCATGTGCGTCACATCACCACCAAGGCCTTGTCCGCCTCCAAGCGTTTCAGCGGATGCAGAAGGCAAAACGCCAGTAAGAATCTGATAGAGTGTATCCACAATGTCTGCTTGCAACAAAGCAATGGTGATCCGAGGACTAGCACGAGCCGCAGTAGCGAGCGCCCTTAAAAGCAGGGTGTATGTATTCGCTGCAATCAAAGGCGAGCCTCCCGAGGGCATGAGGAGAAGATTTATGGCACGAATTGCTGTTTTGTCCAAAAGATTTTCCAGGTTCTCCGTAGAAGCACGATGATAGGAGTCGATAATCCGGATAACGCAAAGACAAGCAAACTCGACTAGTCTTTGATCGGAGTACCCCAAACAGTTCCGGATTATCGGCCAGACACCAAGAACCATAGGATAATGATCAGAAGAGACATTTCTGCAACAGTTTGCGGCAGCCTGAAGTGCAGTTCTTTGGACGGCAATGGAGAAAAAGTCGAGATAATTCAGCAAAGCTGCAAGTCCATTTTCACGAACGATGGAGCTTGGAAACTCCTCCGAGATCTTCTCCAACGTCTGTAACAACATCGTCAAGAGCACCACGAGGTACAGAAAAGACTAGGCTTACACTGAGCGTTTGTTCAGCAAGATCAATGTAAGATATCTCTATCAGCTTGCCGCAGAGAACGGGGATAGCGCCGTGATAAACTACAGTATGCGCCACCCCCGGAAGAGCTTCCATAAGATTGGCGAGGCATCTACAAGCAAGCATCTGAGCCTCGAGATTGTCGTCCCCTTGATTGCCTCCGGCACTTATGGCCAGGGCAGCGGCAAGCGCGGCGTCCGGATCTTCGTCATCACCCCCGTCATCGTCATCGTCTTCATTCACCCCCCGTCCTCCCAAAATCTTAACGAGCTCACGCACGAATTCTTCAACTTGGAATGAGCCAGCCAGAGTATCCTCCGTGGAAATGGAAAGTAGCTCGCTCAACTCTTGTAGAGTCACAAGGCGAGTGGTCGGGCTGGCAGTGGATTTGATATTGCTCAGCATAGTCTTCAGACGTCCCGAAAGGGACACCATATATGACCCGAGATGTCGATAGTCACCAAAAATGGCCATCGCCGCAGTCTCATCTAGGCCACCAAATCCTCGGGAGCCTTCTGTTGGGGACCGCTCCTCGTCGTCCCCACCATCGTCAACATCACCCTCGAGAAGGGGTTCATTATCCCGATCATCCACCTCGTCGTCATCATTGGCACAACTATCCCTCCGATCTCCCTGCGAAGGTTCTTCGCACTTGAGCATCTCGGAGTCAACCATATCGACGTCTTCGTCATGAGCTTTGGAGGTGCTAGCTGTGGCGGCAGCCTTCGCCTTGGTAGCCACCTTGGCTTTGCCTGGAGAAGGTCTGAGGGTATAGCATTAGCACACGCTCATGCACCGCATGATAGCATTATACCTAGACTTTTTCGGCATTGGTGCAGAGATCGAGGTTGAAGGGCCGGCTCTAGATCTCAAGGAATAGGCTGTGGTTCTGGAACGTTTGGAAGATGACGCTGCAACTGAATTTTCTCCCTCTTCTTCAGAATCAGCTTCAGGCGCAGCACGCTTTTTCCCTTTCCGGTCCTTAGTTGGTTCGTTGATTGTGAGAGATGAAGTTGTGGCCGATGGGAAAGTGGCTCTTCTTGCCCTGGAACCGCGGCAGATGGCGAGCGTCAGACACGAATGTGTCGAAGTTCACAGGATGACACACCTTTTAGAAGTTCGGATAGAATCGTCGGTAGTGTCCTTTGCTTTTCCCTTTCCCGAAGGAACTTCACGGGAACGTTTGTTCTTTGAGTTTGTTGGCTTGAGCGAACGTGTGGTTTCCGGCGGTGCACCTGATTGCTCCACAGTGTCGCTGTCCTTGTCTCTTGCTTGTTCGCGCTCCTTCTCCTTCTGCCTGGAAGCCTTGACTCTAGCACTGGAGCGCAGCGGTCTTGAATGCGAGACAGTAGTTGAGTTGGAAGCGGAAAGAAATGGGGCTTGTTCTGATTGGGGTAGCTGCGAGGTACTGGAGCTTGTGGCCTCTTGTTGATGGTCAGGTTGGAAGTCCATTTAGAGCATGCCTCCAGCCATCGATTCAAAAAGCTTAACAGAAGTCTAAGACAGGGGCGGGTTTGAGGAGAAGGAAACAAAAGGGCTGCTGGACAGTGCTAGTGGGCGTGCAACTAATTGAAGTACGGACACTACGTAGGCGAAGGCGTGGGAACTCCCTAACTCTAGCCGTCATGCCAGTGGCTCACCACTTCACAGTTGCAAGTTTATTACCCAGAATCTATTCCCGACACGAGTAAAATGCAATAGATCCATCAGAATTTAAATTCCATCATACCAGCGATTCCCCGAGAACCTCATTCACACTCCTGACGAATCTCTCTACAATTTTCTCAATTTCTTCTGGCGTTGCATTGAACGCAGGGCCTAGTAGAATGTGGTCGCCTTTGGTCCCATCAAGGTTGGCTCCTCCAGTCATCCCCATGACAATAAGACCATTCGTGAAGCAGCGGGCTTGGAGGAGCATCGCGAACTTCTGGCCTCCGAAATCAAGTCTCTTTGCTTCTGGGCCAGAGAAATCGAACTCGATGCCCCAAAGTGCACCACGACCGCGAATGTCGAATGTGAATGGCTTGGCCGCGGCTCCCTCTGACATTAGTCCCTGACAGAGCAGCTTTTCCATCAGTTCGCCGTTTCGTATGGCCATTGCAAGCAAATCCTCTTCTTCAATGATCCTTTGTACGGCTAACGATGCCACACATGCCAATGGATGTGCCTAGAAGAGCGCTGAGATCATCGCATATTCGAAGAAAAACTCACGTTACCTGGTACGTATGTCCGTGTTTAAGAATACCTGATCCACCCCGTATGCCCCTCGCAACCTTGGGAGACAAGAGCACAGCTCCAATGGATGCATACCTACATATTCGGTTTCGTCAGACAAACCCCTCAAGCACGCATTCACGTACCCCCCACCAAGTCCTTTGGCAATTCCCTGCACATCAGGGGCCGCACCGTCACCAACACTCTGCCATGCATGTAAGGAGCCCATCCCTGAGAATGTATGTGATCACATCACTCGCCGCCCAAGAGAAAATGACTTACTTCCCATCCCGCACAGAACTTCATCCAAGATAAACAAGGCCCCGTACTTCTCGCAAACAGACTTCATTGCCGCAAAGTAACCTTTTGGTGCAGCCAAAACACCGGTGGTCGCACCAACCACAGTTTCCGCAGCGACTGAAATCAGACTTAGCGCAGGTACACGGATAGTACATCAACTCACATCCGACCACGGTCTCCGGACCAAGCTCAATGAACTTGTCTTCTAACTCTTTTCGAAGGCGCTCAACGTATTGTTCCTCTGTTTCGTCTGGTTTCTGGAAGCGTTTCGCATACGCGGGAGAAACGTGATGGAAATGCTCGTTGTCAAGGATATCTACATAAGGTGCACGCCGAGCAGGGTGATAGCAGAGCGATAAGGTACCCAAAGTATTGCCATGGTAGGACAGATGCCGGGCAATAAAATTCTTTCTTCCGGGTTGTCCTATTTCAACGAAGTACTGTGATATTCCTTCGTCAGAGAAGGCGAGTCACCGGGATTGTCACAAACCTGTCTCGAAAGCTTAATTGCAGCTTCCATGGCCTCTGAGCCTGTAATTGAGTGTTGGGAGTTTTATCATGCCTTTCTGAGAGTTATACTTGCCACCAGATACGAATGCTACAAGTTCGAATGCTCCTTTGCTTGAATCGACAAGGTGTCTTGCAAGATCCTCTGCAGGATTGTTGGAGAGTTGAACATTGTATACATCTAATGCGTGGATGCGGGCCTTAGTTATCGCACATCGCAGGTACCGGCCGATACGAACAAGTAAGGGTATCAAGTTGGTCCTTGATGGCGGAGATGACTTTTGGATGGCTAGCACCGATACAAGTCACGGCTGCTCCACCAATCCCATCTATCACACGACGACCATCTTCAAGGTCGACATAGATGCCCTCTGCGCGGACTGCGATGGGTGGGGTCCAGGGTGTCCTGTGTAAGATGGAGGTGGTGACAGGCATAAGGAAATATACTGGGGCCTCTCACTCACTGTGTTACGACTTATAAGCAAAATTCAGTAGGAGATTATATACCCGAATCATCTCGGAGGAAGAAGTATCACAAAACCTGAAAAGGAAAACTTTCGCACAGTGATAGTGTCACTATGGTGACGAGAGTTTGTGATAAGCCGTTTCGACACGAAAGACCAATGTGTACTAGTGGTGACCAAAAATTGTGTGTGATCAAATTGATGGCATAGGGGTGATAGCTGTCCGGATTCGACTGCCTTAAGTATTCTATGTTGCTGCTTACATAAGGCGACGAAATCGTAGCTGCCCCTTCCGTCCACCCAATTTTGCAATGTACTCTATGGTCCTGCGGGGAGCCCTCCGAACACACCCGTTCGCATCGCGGTCCGTGCGGATACCACCCCCAACGACGCTTCCGAGCCTGGACGTCGTTCCCACAGAAAGGACGAAGCGCACCGGCGCAAAGTCATCAGCCAATTCGCTCTCATCCATTGAGCGGCGACGCAAACACTTGGGAAGGTTTTCATTTATATTTTTGGCCGTCGCTCTCGGGGCCGGGGTACTCTACCTCGGGCGCGACTGGGAAGCCGTGGAACTTGCCACTAAGAAAACGGTGCGTTTTGAAAAAAAATTACGCTCGTGCTTTGTCCTGACCGGTTTGGTAGACGATCGAAGATGCACCTTCGGGTCGGTGGCCACGAACCAAGGCACGAATCATGGACATGTTTGACGTATGTATTCCGGTTGATATCTCGTGTGATCGTATCAAACATTGTCACCAGTACTTTAATAAGCCAGCGTGGACAGAATTGTTACCCCCGCCCCTTCCGAGTCCCCACCAAAAGCCCTATACGCTTCTTGTCTCGCTCGATGATTTGCTGGTTACCTCCACTTGGGATGTATGTGTCTGCTTCGTTATCCCTTCTACTCATAACTTAACATATTCCATAGCGACAAAAGGGCTGGCGGACGGCCAAACGCCCTGGTGTTGATTACTTCCTGGCTTATCTATCGCAATTTTATGAAGTCGTCATATTTACCACCCAAAACCATTACGTACGTTCGATCGCGCCAAGATTGGTTGACCGCTACTAATCTGCAACTTGTCATAGACTGCGATCCCCATCATTGAAAAGCTTGATCCCTATAATTTCTTCATTACTTACAAGCTTTTCCGTGAGGCAACGCGCTCCGTGGACGGCAAGGTTGTCAAGGTAAGCTAGCTCCTGTCGTACGTTATTCATGTCTTATGCATACAAGGATCTTTCGTACCTCAATCGTGACCTGTCGAAAGTCATTTTACTGGATACTCACGAAGATCATACGTTGACACATCCTGAGAATTCCATTGTACTTCCCAAGTGGACGGGAACGCCTGGTGACAAGGGTCTTGTTGCAATGATTCCCTTCCTGGAATGTATGTTCTCCCCTTTTTGCGCGTCATTCTGATCTCACTGTCACAGCGATCGGCATATACAAACCCCAGGATGTCCGGCCGATCCTCCAGGCTTACCGCGGAAAAGACATTCCAACCGAGTATGCAAAGAAGGAAGTAGAGGCACGAGAACGCCATATTGCCGAATGGAAGAACAAATCCGGGGGTTTGTCCTCTGGCGGATTCACCATGAGTTCCTTGTTCGGCGTGAGCACGGAGGTAGGTCGACTTTTGCTTTGCATTTCCCTGCTGATCGATTGCAATTCGGAAGTCCTCCCACTCTCCCATCCCGCCAACATATCTTGAACAAAAGCGTGCAGAGGCACAGCGACAGTACAAGGAAGAACAGGCTTATATCGCCGCTCACAAAGCTGATTTCGACAAAGTGTTGGAAGAGGAGAGAAATGCGATGGCCAAAGAAATGTCGGGATCATTGCTTGGGCTCCTCGATACCGTAGCGGGCAAGAAGTCACAGGACCCACAGAATTCCACAAAGACCGCAGAGGGGGGGCAGGCGGCAGCATAGATAATAGTCTACACCCCCTACAACTACTTTGACAGGATAGAGTACCCAGCATCTTCCCTCCGTCTTTTGGTAAGTATATCTAGTCATGACATAATGGATTCTATCATACGGTACAGCCCACCATTATCCATGTGTTAGAGGTCCCACATGAACCGACCAGTTGGCGTGTAAGGAATTGTACCATATTTGGCCTCTCGTGAACGGAATCCACTTCAACCCATTCCGGGTAAATCTCTAGACAATCGTCTCTTTTATACTTGAGTATCACTAAACTTACATACGATACAGTATACTGCAGGAAAAAAGTCTATAAGCGAGGACTGTTCCACGAGGGAAAGCAGGTTTAATCTCCAGCGCAAACACTACTGCCACTGGCCACTGTTGCAGCGTATTCTTGTCTCACGCTGTCCCAACTTTCAACCCAAGAAGGGGGTCTGCTGCCAGGTGCCCAACGTGCCCAGTGAGGGATGGTGGTAGTCGATGAGCGCAGCGCAGGATTACTAAAAATCGGGCATGAGCGACAAAGTGAATATCATTTATTAAGAAGACACACTTGGCACGTAAGGTCGGACCCAATGCAAGGCGGGCGAAATTGCTCGGGAATAGCGGATTACCTGGGACACGGTCGCCAACGGGATCGTATGCACGCTCGCTCTCATTGTCCCCAATCTCTGAGCTAGCAGCGCTGAAAGTCAAGTCGCGATACGCAGATGAGCTGTGGAGACAAATTGAAATCAGAAGAAGTATGGGTTAATGAATGCCTCACCCAGAAATAGGGCGCCCAACACTGGAAATAGACCCATGGGAGTCCGTCCGAGAGAGACGACGTGTGAGTGGAGAGTGAGTGAAATCTGGACTGCGGGGTTCAACACTATTTCTTCCCGACATGATATCTGGACTAGACGGGTGCGACAACACATGCGGTGTGACTGTGGCAGAGGGGACTGGGGATGTGCACACTCGGATTCCATGAATCTGCGCCTCGCCTTCAGACTTGGGGCGATCATCGTCACGAGTGTCGACGGCAGACTCTTCCTCTTCCTCGCGATCCTCAACGATATCTTGTAATACTTGATCAGGTTGACCAATGGAGGCCGACTGAGAAAGATTAGCAGGCACGCTGGATGGCGGCGGATGGCTTATTCCAGGGGTGGAAGATGGGAGTGAGGATGAGGTGGCTAATATGGGCTCGATGATCAACGATTGCCCTGAGGATACCAAGGTGGTCTGATCCAACTGGGAGCGATCAGTGAATTCTGGATCACGCTCATCTTCTGTGCCGGAGGAAGTAGTAACAGCGGCTTGAGTGTCTACAATAAGAGGGGTGTCTAGTTCCTCCAGTTCCAGTTCGGGTGGGACCCCCAACGCGCCTTTCAAGCGTTCCCAGATGAGCTCTGAATGGGAAAGAACGCATTTTCTGGCCTGTCTCACCCACAGAGCGTCGTTCGCAGATGAGCGATCGACTTCAGTAAGCCATCGGCGCAGTGTATTGAAGGTCCAATGACTTGGGTCGATGGCAAACGGATCCTGTGTCTCCTCACCTGCACGAGTCGGAAAAGTCTGAGCCAAGAGAGAGAACAATTTCTTGGTCGGCGGGTTTGAAAGCAAGTGATTCGTTTCCGCCGCTCTGTCGACGAAGGGGAGGTAGACGTCGACTGGGAGGACAGTGAATTTCGCCGGAGAGGGGGTTGACGATGCCGCAGGATCAATGGTATTTTGATTGGAGGGAGTTGCACTGGGAACGTAACGAGGGGCAGATGACTGACGGGCGAGATCGACGAGCTGCTCTGGAGTAAGGTTGGGCTTTGAAAAGGTAGATCCGCCAGACGCAGAGTTCCGACGGACAAACTGGGGAGAACTTGGCCTCAGGCGAGGAGAGGTGGATGGGCTCGAGCCAGTTCTAGAAGTGTTATTCTGGGAAAATGAAGAGGGGAGCGGGGCAGAGGGTTGGGATGGAGAAATAGGGGAAAAGGAGGAGAAAGCGAAGCTGAGCCTGATATCAGCGGATGGAGAAGCAGATGTGCTGCCATAACGACGGGAGGACCGGCGACTGAGGGTTGGAGAAGAAGGCGAGTCGAGGACGGCGGAAGAGGGGGGAGTGGGGTCGACAACGCGAACGATTGTCAGCGTTGAGGACGAGGATCGATTGGGATCATAATTCAAAGATGCATTTTTTCCAAGCGGGTCTGGTGCGCTCACGGACCCCCTCCGTGCTGTGAGTTTCCTCGACGGGCTTTGCGACATTGTTCTGGACGACGCGGGAATTTACATGTACAGCGATCGATTCCAATAAATTATAGACGCATTTCTATTCTAGGCAACTTCCCAATCAACCATGTGACTGACAGTGTGACGTCACAGCCGTTGACTCGGCAGATACCGAAGCACTGTATAGTAGCACTTTCAGCCACAATCCGCGCAGTAGATCACCCTACCATACGTCGATAATGGCCCAACGCGTTACACTCCGCAAACGTACACCTTATAACACCTCCTCCAATCGCCGCCGCATTGTAAAGACTCCCGGGGGCAAGCTTGTCTATCACCATCTCAAAAAGCCCCCCACTCAGCCTAAATGCGGTGACTGCGGGACTGGATTGCCTGGTGTATGTTGAACATTTTCCTGTGTTTTGCGCTTGGAACACCCATGTGTCTCTAGATTCCTGCTCTTCGGCCACGCCAGTACGCTACTGTGTCGAAACGTATAAAGACCGTCCGTCGGGCGTATGGAGGTTCGCGCTGCGGTGACTGTGTAAAGTCGCGGTAATCTTCCTCGACATTCCTTCCGTTTAGGGTCTCATCATGCGTCTACATAGTATCCTCCGAGCTTTCCTCGTCGAGGAGGCCAAAATTGTGAAGAGAGTCATCAAAAGTCAGAAGACCGTTGCTCGAAAGTGAACTGCAGCGGATAGCGTTGGACTAGCTGTTCGCTGTATATGACCATTCTCCTATCATCACATGTAATGGCTCCCACACAATCGATTCAAGCAGTCGTTATGCTTCATCGAGGCCCTTCCCCAACTTTCTGGGGTATATACAAGTCTCGTAACTATCAGTGAAGAGCAAAGACAAATGGAGTACGACGTCTCCTCGCCTACTGATCGCGGACCATGCGGACCAGCAAGCTCAGCTCAGAGGAACCTGGATCCATCATCATGCAACTTCAGCAAATCTAGGGACTACTGCGAGACAGTATCCTTGGAGTTCTAAACATAAGTCATAAATAATACCAATACTGTTCATCTAGGCGGACACGTGTGTTTCATGTAACGATTGATGTGAGTGCGGGTATACTTGTTCAGATGGAGGGGAATCAAGCGAAAGAGGGGGAGATGGATAGGGTTCTACAGGCGATATTCCGGCGCGTTTAGTGAATGTTGAACATGAATCAAGCGGGGATATATGGTTGGGAGACTTCTCTAGAGAAATGTCGTGAGTATCAAGAGGATTTAGCTGCATGTTACCAGGCTGTGGGGAGATGCGTTGAAGTCGGGATTTGATCCCAGTCGTGGATGACATCGCCGGTTTCAACCATGGATCAAGTGACGACGGAGCGGTCCCGTTCAAGAGCTGTTCCTCCGCGCGGTTAGAGGGAAGCATCATTCCTCGTGTGGCCTCTACTCTCCTTAGTTTGGTCTCTCCCATTTCCACGTCGCTCTTCGCGGAATTGTACATGTAGAGGCCGATGAATGTCAACCCAATGCCAATGCCTTGAATCGGATGGATCTTCTGGCTGAACCACAAAATTGCCATGCAAATGACCCATATCCGCTTGACCAAGGAGGCGATAGAGTACGTGACAGGAGATGTGGAGGACAGAATCACAAACGCAATGATGTTCTGCGCAAAGTGTGCCAGGCCATTTGCAGTGAAATAGTAGGCAAGGGAGTGTACAGAGGGATTGAGGTGGACGATGTGTGCAGAGTTATCAAGACCAGCGAGGAGACGGGGAAGGTCCGTGAAGCTCCAGAGAGGTACCATGAAAACAAATGCTGCGCTTGATGAATAAAACAACAGGTTCACTTTATCGAGCCGATGAGAAGATGTTTGTGGTCCAGACGGGACGACTTTCTTGAAATAAATGTTTGAGCTCACGAAAACCAGGGCAGAACCAAAGGCACAGAGCAGTCCAACCGAACTGGATGCGGAGGCGTCGAAAGTGGATGCCAACATGACCCCGATAGTCAGAGGAAGGAGGGATACATAAGTCTTTGCGGAGTACTTGACCCCAAACAAAAATCCGTACGCGGCAACGGTGAAGAGTGGGGATAATGCCTTTATGCTATTTGAGTGATGAGAGTGGGAAAATGAGAACACGACAAACTTTGATGGTGTGCACGGTGCTAACATGAATTCTAGATATTGCTATACTAGAGAACATATGTCCACCGACTTGGAATGCACCCATGGGCAACGTCGTTCGCAATATGGCGGCAGTTGGAGAGCGCAACTTGCTGAAATTGATTACAGGGTTCATGATGATGAGACAGCACAAGGCGACGAAACCAAATTGGATGATGGTGAGAGTGACTGGGAAGCGAAATTGTTCGAGGATCGCCTTTCCAGTGTTCGATGACAGTGCAGATGTTGTGTACCAAAATATGCAGAGAGCAACGAATCGGGCAGTGGAAACGATGGAAGGGCTTGTTGAAGATGTCCAAGGAGTTTGTGTGCGACGGACGAAAGACGGGGGAAAGTGGTGTGCCTCTGACGCGAATGGCTGGCGGTAGAAGAACTTTTTAAGGTTCTTCAAGATGGAGGACAATGAGGAGTGGTTCATTCGTAAGTTCCATGTGCCTTGTGACATGGACAATAGTCCTCCGGAGGGATTGCTGGCCTGCCAAGCGTGGTCGGAATGTGGGAGATCATCATATGAGATATATTGGTTAAGTGGGGGATGTCTGACGGGATCGGTGGAGAGGCGATATTTTTGCATTCCACAGAGGAGGAGACGTTCGCAAGAAGATTGCAAGGGTGACTATGACCGCAGACCGAAGTACAGTGAGACTTGCAAAATGCTGGACGCAATTGTCGAAGAAGGTGCACAGCCTACAGCACAGCCACAGAGCTGTACGTCAAAGTCACGTGTCGTTGATAAACCTACCCTGAAGCATCCCAGTTGCAACCACCCATCCGTGGAGACTCACTCGGTATCGAAATCAAGATCGCCGCTGTCGACGCCGATTCCTCAAGACATACAAGATGGTTAGTTGTCTATCCTCTGATATACTTGGTTGGTCCAACCATTCAACGCTCTCCGTTACTTGGACGGGTGGATGCTTACTTTGTTGTTTGGATGCAATGGATATACTTCGGTCAATCTCACTTACTCATTTTCTGCTTCATAGGCTCGTGGACCAAAAAAGCATTTGAAACGACTCGCGGCTCCATCATCATGGATGCTTGACAAGTTGAGCGGGACCTACGTGAGCAAATTTCACCATTTCATGCTCTCTCGAAGCTTAAATGTCTGTTATAGGCTCCCCGCCCATCTCCTGGTCCTCACAGGCTCCGCGAATCCCTTCCCCTTACGATTTTTCTCCGTAACAGACTCAAGTATGCTCTGACTGGACGCGAGGTTATTGCAATCGTCAGCCAACGGCTTATTAAAGTCGACGGAAAAGTCCGCACAGACCCTACCTACCCCACCGGCTTCATGGGTGAGTGATTCCAACCATCTCCCCGCAGTGTGTTTATTTTTGGTTCAGACACTGTCTCGATCGAAAAGTCGGGCGAACATTTCCGTTTACTGTACGATGTGAAGGGCCGATTCACCATTCATCGCATCACGCCTGAGGAAGCCACCTACAAGCTTCTCAAAGTTCGCAAGGTGGCCCTCGGTGCCAAGGGTGTCCCCCACATCGTCACCCATGATGGACGTACGATCCGTTATCCTGACCCCGCCATCAAAGTCAACGACACAGTGAAGTTCGACCTCGAGCAGGGCAAAATTACTGACTTTGTCCCCTTCGATACTGGCAACATCGTTATGATCACTGGTGGCCGTAACATGGGTCGTGCTGGTGTCATTGTTCACCGCGAGAAGCATATCGGAGGTTTCGATATTGTCCATGTCAAGGATTCACTCGATCGTACGTTCGCCACACGGTATGTGACATTACGCGTCTTGTGAATCTATAGGCTGAAATTCCATAATATAGTATTTCCAACATTTTTGTTATCGGTCAAGGCACTAAGCCTTGGATATCATTGCCGAAGGGCAAGGGTACCAAATTGACAATTTCAGAGGAAAGAGATGTCCGGAGGAAACGGGCTGCCGAGCAATAGATATGCTTTATCATTTGTTCTGCGGCTTTCCTCTATCTGTGTGTACCTCCATGCCTGTGCTTCTTTCAACCCAAAAAATGCAGCTGGCCGCACGGGGCATATGAATATGACGTTCATATATAAGAAACATCACTGCTAAAGTTCTTCGATGAGCTACCAGTAGTTCGCGGTTCTGGGTTGTATGACATATGACACCGTAGACTTCTTCTCCGACTCCCATCGTTTCAACCACATTGTCATCTTAGCCCTGGAGGCAGCACTGCCCACGTTCACAGTGGGTATAATTCTACCCCAGTCGCACGACATAGCAAAGCAGGTGAGCTCAAAGAATGAGCTATGCTCCGAATAAGGCACGCCAAAAATCCGGACGTGATACGATGACTTTTGCGAGGGTTGAATATCCGTGAATGCGAAATGTCGTGACTGGCCGCGGGCAATGATGGACCGAATCGAGGCATGATCAGAATCGCTTCCAGATGGTGCAGAATAGCTGAAAGAGGTCAAACAAACCGAATAATTGAGGAAGAGGCAACGCACGTCCACCCTGTAGGCCGGAATCCGATGACCCTTGAAAAAGTGCCCTTGAAACGTCGAAGATATAATTTGAGGTTATCCGAAGTAATCATTCCTAATGGCAGTATGTGCACGCCCGCTTCAGTAGGATTTGCGGTCAGAAGAGTGTGCAACTCTTTATCAGCCTGGCATCGCAGCAGGGCAGCCTTGCGAGGATCACAATAGATTTTCACACCTAGAGCTTGAGCAATTGCTTGGGTGAAGTTTTAGTCGTGGTTGGGCCAACAGGAAGAGACTCACCTTTTACGAGACGCTCCTTGCCTACTGAGTATGTCCTAGAAGAGAGATTAGATACAGATGGGGGAGGAAACATCCTACCTACCCCACGATTACAAGAATACGCTCTTGCGTTAGCTGTTGTCCTCCGTTAAGGGCCGAGGTCGGAGACTTCATCCAAGAATGCAATGTGGAATTCTGATGCGAGTGAACTTGGCCATTTCCATCCCCGGCCAGCACTAGTCTGCGGGCTAATTCCGCACAAGCGGAGATTACCAGCGGTTGAGGCGAAAATGCGTACTACTCTGATATTTGAAAAATGTTGGTTGCTGAGAAAGGGATCGCGACAAACCTTCGAATTTAGGTATGTAGTATCTAGATAAATGTGATCCATATGCTTTCCATCGAGGGCAGGATGGAGGACGTGACGCGGGGATGCGCGGAAATCCCCACAATGCAGGTAACGAAATATTCTTGATGAGCCTACGAAAGGAGAGTTGAACATGCTATCTCCGGCATCGACAGTCTGCTGCCCCTCGAAGAAGAACAGGCAAGAACCTGGACAGTGATTAGCCTCAATCAAGGTAACGCTAACACCTCCAGTATTAGGTATCACAGTCGGTGTGTCCAACGGCAAGGGATGTATCCAGCTAGGATTAACGGATAGCATGTGTGTAATTAGGGTGGCAGTTTCCTCTGAAGAAGCGTTAGCTTGAGTGTAGCATCTTGCTCGTGTATTGACCTGAACAATAGATAGGCCCGCTGCTCCACTTGGATCCCAGATTTGTGTAGTGGTCGGAATGCGCATGGCTACAAGTGATCCGGTCAACATACGTGAACTAACGGTAGTAGGCGTCGAACGAACGTTAGAAAATACGCTGTAACTCCGGGTATGGTACCATAACAGAACGCGTCCACAGCGATGGGCATGCCTTGTAAAACCTTGTAAAATGGAGCTCTTCTACGATTTCCTCGGGTTGACCGTGAATCACGGTCAACAGTCGCATCCGCCTCTACCCATAATTCATTGTCTCTGTGTGAACTCATCAATACGGTGTACAGGTCGTTTCCCATGCTCTTGACAAGTGTACCGGGACTTCTATCACCGTCAAAGTTCACGTCGGGTTTGATTAGCACTGCGACGGATGGACATCCTTGCACTGAACAGCTGTCGTCTTGTGAAGTCTTGTCAAGACATCGATTCACATGAGTTTGTAATTCCTGACAACAGAATTGTAACAAATTGTGCATGAGTGTGATAGTCCCCACTTACAACAAGATGAATTCCTGTTAAATCCATGCCACAAACCGGACAAAAGCATTCGTTAAAGGGTTCTCCCTCATCAACACCAGCGCTATCATCCAAGGCTTCTGGAGCAGCCAGTTCGTCATCTGCAACACACCATTCTCCCATGGAAAATCCGACTACGAGATCATCCACTGAATTATGCTCTGTCACAGCAGACGCGTTTTCTTGCTCAATAAATTTACTTTGATTATCTTTGGTCAATGCTGTATAAGTAACGATAAATTAGCTCGCAGTGGTCCAGAAAACCCAAAACACGAACCGGTACTCCTTTCCCCTAGCAAGGGAGCTGATGAACCGAACATAGATTTTGGCTGATCTGGTTCAAGTATGACAGGAGATTGCGGTTGCACATGCAAAGCACCGCTCGACGCCCCCTCGCGTGGCGTGGTAGGGCACAATAATTCCGAAGGCACACCAAATATGTCCTTGTCTGAGGGGCCAGTAGTCAAGTCTTCCAAGGGCGCCGTACGGGAGTCCAGTTGGGCCCTCTCTTTGTCCTTCCCGCAGATGGAGTCCTCGCTGTCTGATTCTATGACAATGATGTCTCTCGATGCCATTTTGGTCTTGGTCTGTCGTACGCTAAGTGTAGGTTGTTGAGACGGTCTCACCCTTGCTCTCTTTTTTGCGTCAGCACCAGAAAAAAAATCCATCAGCGTGCAATTTGGAGGCGGTTCTTTGCGTTTTTTCGTCGATGGTGCCATGTGAAACCCAGGCTCCTTCCCGCCTGAGTGGAGAAGTCGAGGCGATCTATGAAGTGGCAAGACTTGTATCGGTAGTAGTCACCTTGTTCACAAGGTCACTGGGGGGGACAATTGTGGCGAGGGTCCTTGGGCCTGTACCATCGTTATAGACGGTGTTTTTCCCACGCCCCAAAGGTGGTGGAACAAGGCAAGCACATATGTTCGGAATCATCTACATTGCTCCTAGCTGACTGCATATGTGACTGAGAGCCTGTGTACTTCAGCAAATTATACCTTACCTGCACAGAAAGGTGCCTGTTGAGAGCATGCACATTGGCATTGTGTGACCTACTATATGATGACAAGCTGAGCAGCCAATGCTTGAGACCTGCTCAGAATATGAAATACATCTAGTCAGTATATAAGACCAGAGCTAAGCTTAAAATGATAGGAGCACACCATGTTTTGGTTGCCCACCATTTTACAGTGGCTCAAAAAACTGTCTGCATGTTTGTATGTTTTACATTAGTTATGACTAAATGCAATAACCCCTAATCCTAGCCCTAAACCATAAGTGTATGGAATGAAGTACTCATGCTTGGCTTTCTATCAGGCTATGAATCAAGTGATTTGGATATGAATTGATAGAATAGCAGCTATTTGAAAATGACATGTTATGCAGACAGTTTTTTGACTTAAAGTTTTGATTATATATATTGATTGTGGCATGCTGTCATATTATTACATATATCCATCAAAGGTTCTATTATGTTACCTTTATGTAATGAGTATGATCCAACATATATAAACCTTACCACCCTTTGCTCATTTTCTTATTATTATCATGAAATCCATTTTCATCTCTCAAAGACAAAATATCATCTCTCTTGTCTCTTTTGACCTATCTACTAGGGAGATTGCCTCACAGACTGGTCTAGGAAAGTGTACAGTATCCTAGGTTCTTCAGGAAATCCAACCAGAGAGGCTAGGCTTTATGGTGGTCACCTTTCTAAGCTTTCCTACACCAATAGCTCAGCAAATCCCTATTGGCAAGACCAAAAATGCTGTTCAAGCCACTCATTTCATCAACTCTATTGTTGATCATTCTATTTCTTCTCAGACAGTAAGGAATACCCTCAAAAAAGCCTTATTGAAGGCTGTGGTAAAGAAGAAAAAGCCATTGCTTTCTACTGGTCACAAGAAAGAGGTTAGCCTTTGCTTTCAAGTATCAACATTGGACTGTGGAGGACTAGAAGAGAGTTATATGGTCAGATGAGACCAAAACCAACAGGATTGGGTCAGATAGACAAGAGTATGTGTGAAAAAAGAAAGGTGAAGGGCTTGTTTCCAGAGAGGTTAAAGGTATAGTCAAGTTTGGAGAAGGTTTACTTATGGTTTGGGGGTGTATAGCATGGAATGGTGTTGAGTTCTTGAGTGAGGTTGAAGAAAGGATGGATGCTGAACAGTATGTGGCCATTTTGACAGAAGGGTTGCTTCAAAGCATGAAAGAATCTGGAATTCCAGAAGATGATATTATTTTTCAACAAGATAATAACCCCAAGCATACCTTTAGAAGAGCCCAAAGATGGTTTAAAGAGTAGGATATCAAGCTTCTAGACTGGCTTACACAATCTCCAGACCTCAATCCAATTGAACACACTTGGAATCACCTCAAAAGATCTTTTTTAGGATATGAAAGTGCTTCCACAGGAGTTTATCAATTGTGGGAAAGGGTGATAGTAGAGTGGGGGAAGATTTCTGTGGAAGAATGTCAAAGATGAATAGAAAGCATGCCTAGAAGGGTTGAGGCAGTTATCAAGGCCAAAGAAGCTCATACCAAGTACTAGATAGTTGGATTTTTGTAAAGTCAAACAACTGTCCACATAACATGTCATTTTGAAATGGCTACTATTTTATCAATTCATATCCAAATCACTTGATTCTTGGCCCAATAGAAAGCCAAGTGTGAGTACATCATTCCATACACTTGTGGTTTAGGACTAGGATTAGGAGTTATTGCATTTAATCATAACTAATGTAAAACATGCAAACATGTGGACAGTTTATTGAGCCACTGTACTTCTGCTTTACAGATAGTGGTAGGACCATGAGGAACAAAGAGAGCCACTTTGAGATAGCAACAAGACCTATAACAGAGACAAGGATGTGAAAAAGAAAAGAGGCTTGATTCAATGACTATAGATAATGTGATACACTGAGAAGATCAAGCTTAAGGGAATTCTATGGAGTGGTATCATAGGGTTTATATGTATATGGGTCTCCCTTGTTTAGGGCAGACATGGGATAATGAAAGATGAGCCATGGGATGAAAAGTTGTAGATTGTCAAGGAAAAAGATGACAAGAAAGAGAATGAGTCATTACACAATGAACTCAGCTGGAGTAGTAAGCATAGAGGAGTAAGCAATTATGAAGCAAGTGGGGAGTCATGTGACAGGTCTGATAATAAGGAATGGTGATGAGTAATCATGAAAAAGAAAAAGTAGTCCAAAAGAAAAGTGAATCATAACATTACCCCCATACTACATTTAAGATAGCAACAAGGACAATCAGAACAGGTATTTGTTAGAAGGGCTGGGGGAGTCAGTTATGTTAGCATAGGCTGATTTGTTGTAATCATCATAGCCATGATCTGACAGTGGAAAAGAGGAATAATGATAAGGACTATGGATGACATGCATCTAGTGAGAATGGTGATGGATTGGTGGTGGAAAAGAAGACAATAATAATGAGAACTATTGAGAGGTGTGGTGATATAAAGGACAATGAGCTTGAGTATGCCTAGGTGCAGTTC
>JBBPMS010000089.1:53623-70142 GCA_038090435.1 Phylloporus scabripes | reverse complement strand
ATCCGTTTTTGTCCATTTATTGAAGTGATATATTGATTATAAACCCTTGTGATACTATACAGGGGATTAGCATGCTTCTGATTTTTCTGTGATGCATTACCACTGGCTGAGTCGGGTTTACACATTCTGAGCATCCACCAGAAAACCCACGAGGGCACGGGGGTCATCTGAGGGTGGCGCTTCCACCATATTCACCGTTCCCTTCTATGCTAACAATTGCGCATTCGTCCGGCAGACCCACGATCAGCCGCTGTGTCCCCGCACTTTAGTAGCAACGTGCCGTCCCCCATCTCTTTGTCCTGTCGAGCGAGCAGGTCCAAAAGATAATGCCCTCATCGGCGAAGTGTAAAAAAAAACCGGCCCGACATCACCTGGTCAATGCCTAGTCTAATATCTCAGACTGCATCGAGACATGCTGGAATTGGAAAAACCCGCCTTTTGTTGTGTTGATTTCTTCCCCCCTCCCACAGACATATGACTGCTGGAATTTGCACCGCCTGCGAGCCCATCGGTCGAGACTGATACACACGCGATGGAATGCTCAGAATTTGTGCTCGCGTCCTGAGCCGTGGTCCTTTCAGAAATGATTTACTGAGCTCACCTGTCTTATTAGTCTCCTTCTCGGGCACGTACCTGCACATAATGGGTCTGAAACTACGTACCTTGGTAGTGCTATGTATTTCGCACCAGCGGATTGGACATACTAGTAGAGCACCGCCGCCAACCGAGCTAGCGCATGTCAGCTCAGATCGTCCAAAAAGGGCTGGTGTTTGTTTTTGGAACATTCTGGTCGATCTATCGGAATGTAGCTGGATCACACCTTCACTAGCCAACACACTCAATTTACAGGAAACAGGACGCAGTATGAGTATATATATACTATGTACACGTGTAGAACAACCCACCTAGATCATTTATCAAAGGCTCGTCTCAATGCATGAACTCCCCCACACGGTCCCTAGCCAGGCCACCGCATTCTGCGCCTCCCTCGTGAAGCTCGCAAGTCCACTTGCACCCACTGCGACGCCGCCACCCTGACCACACGCGTTCATCTGTTCAGCCGCCTGCCCTCGTCCCCGACTGAACCCGCCAAAGAGGACGAGGCGTTGTGAGGTCCTGTAAAGTATTGAAGTAATCCATAGATCGGTAGCCGGCTTTGGACCATATTCCGGTTTGGAATCAATGCTACCTCTTCAGATCGACCCAAACACATCCTAAAATTGGAGTGGTGGAGGTCAATCGACGAATCCAATGTGGGAGGTCACAATGCTGGTCAACATGAGGCGCAAAACCAGTGGGAGCAGAGTTGGAGCGCAACGGCATATTCCCAGTGTCCTTACCAAAGGAGGGAGATGCCGGCCCACGAATTGGAAGCTGACTCACTATGACCAGATTACCACACAAACAATTAGTCCCTTCAAACTTCGATTTGAAGCAAACATGCCATGGTCATAGTGCGGCAGGTACATTGTGTAAATCAAACTCGTGGACTCGTTGAACGTAATGATTCATCGCCAACTTGGCCTCGCTTTGGGCTGGGCTGAGAGTTTCCAAGCGGCCGTACACGAGATACATGCGCCGCCTTGTTCTCACTTGTATCATCATACGCTGTATTTTGTTGCTACGGAGTTGTTGGGGTATTGTCTCTTTGTCTCTTTGTAGTCATAACTCTGTGCCAGCATCTTACGAATCCCATGGAGCCGTACGTCCTTGTACAGCCCTCTCTCGTAATAAAATTTTGACACTCTCCAAGCAACTCCACTCATTTGCGCAGCAGGTAATGGCAAATTATGCCATATCGGTGACATGGACTCGTGCAAACGTCTAGGATCGGTCTCACAACGGGCTTCTCCAACCCCATCCTGCCGTCATGATCTATCTTACTCTGGAATTTTGGAATCTGCAGCTTGGTTTTACCGGGTAGTAGGCTGACCCACTACTGCGACGTGTATCTATGAACTGTTTGCATTGCAGGCGAGGTATGTTGTTCAAGTCTATTGCAAAATGTTTAGTCACTGACTGACGGGCCACAGTCGGTTCATTGTACGCCACCGTTCCCGTAACCCGTCGTGTAAGGCCGCAATTTCTACGCAACAATTTCACCTTCTGTCCGATCTAGAGCCGAGAGGACTTGGCTAATCAGATTGATGTAATGCTTGCGTTCCATTGCAGCGCTCAACCAGAAGCACACCGGTGACCTCATGTTGGTTGTGGCGGGGCTCCGTCGATGTATAAAAACCGGGCAGAGGTCTCCCATTCTCCTCAGGCTCCAGTTCTCTCATCTGCCTAATCGTGTCTACCACACCCCGCTCTCCAAAGTTCATCATGTTCGCTCGTGTTTTTACTCTTTTGCCCCTTGCTCTCTTGGCTTCTGCCACCTACATCGCTCCTCGTAACACGAACACCGTTAACCAGTGCAACACTGGAAGCCAATTGTGCTGCGACCAGGCGTTCAGTGTATGTTATTATTATTATGATTGAGCAGTGCAAGATCAATAACTGTTTTTCTAGGCCTCCCAGCCTACCGCCCAGTCGCCTTCTGGCCTCAGCGTTGTCAACTTGATCGCTAGCATCGCTGCCCAGGTTGGTGTCGGCTGCAGCGTCATCTCTGTGACGAGTTGCACCCAGCAGCCTGTCTGCTGCACCAACGTTGAACAGGTAATTATTTTTTTTCGTGCTCGAATGCGGTCTGATGCATTGCAAACAGAACGGCCTCGTCAATGTGGCGTGTACCCCCATTGCGCTTTAAGAGAGAGATGGACGAAGTTAGCGGCCTGCTTAATATTGTTACTATTCTGACGTGTTGCTATCTCGGACTCGTGGTCTCGCTCAATTGAACCATGTATGTAACCAGTCGTGTGTTGTATTTGTGTTGGACTTCAATCTAGTGTGACTGGTATTTTGCGATTCTAGATTTTGTACTCCTTCCCGTCATTCGGTGTTGTGGTAGTGGTTCTTACATCTCTACCGTTCCGGCGCAGAAGGTGGTTGCAACTACACCATAATTAATAGATCATCGTAGCTATTTGCCCTGCATCCCCCGGTAGAAGTCGACCCTCACCAGAAAGCATCCTTACCTTGTGTTGCATTCCGCCCTGATGGCACAAGGTTCATCGCTGTCGTTGTTAAATCCAAAAGCATCAACCTATCAACTCGTGACGGCGAAGCCATCCGCGGCGGATTTTCCACCGTCTCTGTCTGTAAGACGTTGGCTACAGGCGGTACATACCAGGACGGCAGCAAGGTCTCCCACTCGGACAGCTTCATCTGCCGCGCTTGCGCCGTGCGCTTTAGCAGCCACGTCATGGCCCCTGCTGGCACCGGCACATGCCTTTGAGCGAAAGTATACCTCCGACAATATCCGGGTACGCGACCACTGCGTGTGCTCGAGCCACGCGGGGGAAACACGCACAACGCACCTGATTGTACACGGTTCGCACCGTGCGGCATTGCGAACCCGAGACCATACCTAGTGTTGATTCTGGCCTCATGGTACCAGTTCTCTAGTTGACTAAGACTTACATTCCGAGCATCGAGCAGAAAGTCCGCATTGGCCTGGGTCATCTGAGGCAGCTCTACCACCAATTCCCCGGATGGTACCAGTGTATTGTGTACTCGTTCGACAGACCCGCGATCACCCCCTGTGTGCTACGCACCTTAGTAGCGACACGCCGTCGGCCGTCTCCGTTGGAGTGAGTAGGTCCAAATACAATGTCCCCATCGGCAAGGTGCAAAATAACCCGGCATGACATCACCTGGTCAATGCCCAGTTCAAAATTTCAAACTGCACCGAGACACATTGGAATTGGAGAGACCCGCCGCTTTTGTGTTGATTTCTTCCCCCCCCCCTCCCACAGACATGACTACTGGGTTGGCACCACCTAAGAGCCTATCGGTCGAGACTGGTACACCCCCCACGGAATGGTCGGAATCCGTGCTCGCATCTACCTCAGTCAGGGATACGCCTGCTACATTTACCGAGACGTCAGCGAGGACATGCAACCCCGAGAAATCGCAGGAAGAATCTCAGGCTTCAAAAATACTCAAAAGGCAGCAGGGGTCGCATTCGCGTACGCTGCTAACCCGTGAAGTGTCTGCGTGAGTTGACAGCCGTTCCAGTGACCAGCAAGGATCGAGCGGAACCGCATGTTTCCTTGCCCAGCACTGAGTTAAGAGGTGCCCAACCCTCGGAGCACACCAGTGGCGTCGGCGCCCTGCCAGGAAATCTCTCCGAGTCTAGTGTTGCTTTGTTACCGGACGAGCGCCAAGAGATAATGGAGGGACTCTCTGCTTCCCCTCGACAGAGAAGAGACACGATTAAACCGTTCATAGCGGCCGATGAGGTATGTCGTCGAATTGGTCGTCCGTTGCTTTCATACACCGTAGCAGTCTCGCGCCAAGCGTCTCTCTTTGGTTGGTTTTTCTTGATGACCCTAAAATGTTGTTTTATGCTTGCGCGGAAGGTTGCAGAACCATGTGGGGTTGAAGGTATCTCGTAACTCGTCGATAACCAACGATTCCGGGACCCCCCATACTTCGTGGTTTATCAATCATCGTTTGAGTTCCTGTATATCTCGTTTTCTCTGACTGGTACTTGGCCATAATCCAATGACTGATATACGCCATGGACACAGGCCAGAGAATCCATGATAGAAAGCCAAACGCAAACACCTCCAGATGCGAATGGTGTGTCACATTCTTTGGGTTACGATTCCGTACATAGCAGGTAACCCACAGGTACCGGAGGCGTCTCGCAGCCTGACCAGGGACAGAGTGAGTTGCGGGATGTCCAGAGAGGGGAAGGAGGTGAAAGGGCTAGATCTGCCGAGACGGTTGAAGAGGGTTACGGTGGGGGTTATCATCCTGCAGTGTTGCACCCTCCACCCGCGGGGGCTGGGGTCGCTGAAAATCGAAGCCCTGTCGTTGCTGGGCAGGAAGCGCCAGACATGTCAATGATGGGGACAAGCAACCAGGAAACCGGAAGCGCTGGGAAGAAGCCCGGATTTATAAAAATGGTCAAAAAATCATTGCAGAAGTGAGGGGAGACGATCATATAGTCGCAGAGGGAAGATGGCTTGTTCATGGGGAAGTGTGAGATCAGGTGTATGTGTAGCGATTTGGCATCCACGGAACTCTGAAGAGTACTGTACAGTAGTGTCTGCCATCTGTGTCAGGGTGCGATTTATGTATGTATCATACGAGATTTATTGTAGTTGGATATCTTTGGTGGTCCCTACGTCGCTGTAACATTGAATCGATCGGCATAGCGATAAAAACATTTTGAAATGAAGTGACAAACACTACCTCAAGTATGTCGACCATGCCATCGACCCGGGTGAGAGTTCTGGTTAATTGGGACATTCCCAGACATGGGATCACCACACACTCAAAAGCCCGAGAGCGGCCGTACCCAAATCGCCGAAAAATCCGCGGTAAGAAATAATAATGCTACATGATTAATCCAAAGTCTATCAATAGCTGAAACATCGATAAACATAGAAGTCGATGAAAACTGGGGCGGCATCATGGAGGATTCACGCTCATAACACCACACGGAAACTGTTCAGGATTCGTCTGTCCTCAGTGGACAGCGGGCTATAACTGCTCGGAGAAGGTTGGTTGAGGTGAACTTGATGAGATACATGTGGGGTTGAGATAGGGCCGGGAGGTGTGTATGGACCTGTGACGGCAGCTATACTCGGTAGAGGTGTGTCAGGCGGATAGGGCTGCGGCGTAGTAGACTGTGCCACCAGCAAATATGGATACTGATACATCGGGACTGATGGGCTAGATAGAGAGGGCGAGACAGAAGGCATCTCTCTAGACGGAACATCATAGAACATTGAGCGTTGCGAGTAGGTAGGAGTGTCAGTGGAAGTGTTGTGACCTTCCCGCAACTCTGTGCCGGAATAGCGGTCATTTCGCACTCCGTTTGGTTTACTGGACACAAAAATCCCTTCCGGTGGCCGCACGCTACGGAGATAATCATAGTCTTCAATGACTGGGAGTCGCAGGTAATCGTTTTCCTAGGAGAAAAGGCAAGTCAGATACGACGTCGTGAAAAAATCACCCGAAAGAGGTTTGATGCTGACCGAAAAGTAAGCCACCACATGCCATTTACGTGGATGGCTTGATCCAGGAAGATGTACTAGCGCTGAGTATGTCTGTTTCGTGAGCCCGTTTGGGCGGTTCGGGCGCTCTTTTCGCCTATTGGTGGGAGGCGCAACCGGAACCGAGTCCAACGTCCGCCGCCTGTTTTCCATCCATAAGTATAGACCTAGCTCCTGCCTCACAAGGATAGGTACCTGAGGGCTGCCTTTGCATCTTTCTCTTCTTGAGTTGTATCCATTTTTTCTTCATAGAATAAGTAATCGCCACGCATTCGACTCTGCGACCTGGTGTTCAATCAGAAAGAGGACCCCATCAGAGCAGCTAGAATGATACCAACCATCTCTTCCCATCAGTCCAACGGAGCAGACCGCCATCGTTCGCTGCTTCCTCCCAAACAAAAACGTTGCCCGAAACCAGCTTTTCACGTTCGCTGGCGGTCAGCCGATGCTTAATGAGTGGAAGCATGTTGAGCCTAACGGCTTCCAGGAGAATATGGGCATCTCTTGCATCACGAACGTCTATCCCAAGGTTGAGAGAGCGGTTGATTCATAGAAACAACTGCTACATACGGAGAGAAGGATGAGTAGGGGGTCCCGTGTGAACGGGTGTCGAATGCATATCAACTACGTGAATACGAAGATGTGAGATTGAGAGTTGCTCATTTTGATCGCACTTTTATAGCATTGCGGGGCGTGTGATGGTCCCACATAAACAATCTGGTAATGCAACGGGGATCAGATTTCTCGGAGAGGAAAGGGTCGGATCAGGATCCCTCTGAAGGCTGAAGCGGGCAGAAGAAACAAAAAGCCGGAAGCAGAGTAACCGCCAGCATGCTCTTAATTTAGCAGAATGGGTACGGAAATCTTGCAAAAATGGATAAAACAAACATGACATGAGACAAACCTTGTTTCGATGGCCCTCCCCAGGCACCATACACGGCGGCTGGAAGTTCTATCAGACCATGTGCATTGACGGGAATAGTTGGACAAAGGGATCGGGATTGAGAATAGCCGAGGCAACAGAAACGAGTGATCATTTCGCACGATCGCACAAGGCTGGGGTCAAGGAAAACATACCCCCACGCTAGTGCTCCGGATACTCTCCTGCCCGGTAGTAATGGGGAACCTCCTTGACGGCTTATCGATGTAACAGGTGAGTAGTCTCCAAACAGGAGCCGGCGATACCAATTGAGCACATACAACACGCACCTTGAGCCTTGCCTCGAGCTTGAAGTGTGAAGCCAGTCATCAAGACCAGGATCCATATCACGTTGTATTTGAGCCACTCACATTTCGAACTTGTTTGTTCGAGAGTCAAACATATTTTTTAAGACATTTTCGCCGTCAAAAGTCAGGTTTAGTGCCAACTGTTTCATCATTTCCGAGCGGTCACCACAAACATGACAACTAGCTGATCTAGGACAATGGTTGCCCAAAGTTCTATGTTCCATATGCCATGGCACACAAACGTGTCTCTCTTCACGTTGTTACAAAACTGCGCACAAGATTGACGCCCGAGATGGTGTTCCCTATTTGGAGATATCAACCTGTCATGATGGGGTAGGTAAGTGCTTATAGTAAGTTGTTCACCACGCTAGCGCATCCGCTCTTTGCGCGGCTCCACCACGCCAAGCGTTTCTAATACAAGATACTAGTTTCACTGGACTGCGCTGTGGGCTCGCAGAGAATTGCGATGGCAATACAATCGACCTCACCACCAAGTATCTACAGCTAGGTCAGTAGCGATACTTTACCCCGCGTAAGCCAATGTATGGCTCCCGCCGTGGCCACATTGCTATAGCCCAACCCATCACCGGGAGGCCAGACAAATGGGGAACTGGTGCCCGGTCTTCGGAACTCTAGGAGGGTGCTGCAAGCCTGAAGCTGTTTCACGGGGCCTGTCGACGGCCATCGGAATTTGGTCCAACTGCCTAGTTTGTGTCAAATCGCATCCTCGGGACGTTGTGCCGGGGAAAGCATGGGCTCAGTGGACAAACCAGGAGAAATGTTGTAACGTCTCAGTATGAGTTCTCAGCCAATGCACAAAATAAGACTTGTTACTAGAATGATCTCGACCGGGTACGAGATTCCCGTGCGACTGGAGATAAGTACCTAGGTGTTAATGTGCGGACACGGTCACTAAACTCAAGGTTAGAGATGCAAAGTTTATTCACCTGCCAGTCTCTGGGATGGGATTGCAAGACTTCAACCTGTACGTCGGCAACGCCATGACTACGAGTGGTTGTCATATTCCCAAAGCGACAAAAATTTTGTTTACTTCCTTCAGTGACAACTCATATTTTTAAGGATATATTGATAGGTTCACGCGGATTGATAATACTCATTGTGCTGGAACCTGCTATCAGATGACGACTTACAATAAGCATCTTTAGCTGATGATAGCGCAACGCGTACTCAATCCCACATGGCGGAAGTGTGCGGTAGGCGTCATGTACTTTGGGCACTCGCGCTTAGTGTCCAACTATTCGACTTATGTACTAAAGTATGCCGTTGTCAGTATGCTGAGTCCTGATGCAGCGACCCACGGAAGGAGCAAGCGAGCCAAGATTACCGTCCTTCAGTAACATGGGTAAGAACCGACATGCTAAATCAACGGTCACCGTGCTGATAACCGTTGATAAATATTCTCCTCGACATGTAATGGACTACTCACAAAAAAGTAGTCTTTGCACACAAGAGGTGGGAGGAGGGCGACACTTTTTCCTCTGTTCCATTGTTCATTGAGAATAAGGGGTAACCGAGAATCCCCTAATCTCAAACTTTATCCTGTGAAAATGGCTGTCTATCAATAATTTTACGGGCGCTGTGGTTTCTAGCCGCTTGGCCATCATCTGCGCAAGCGTTTCGGAACATGGGGGAGCTAAACCCACGGTTGTGTAGCCTTCTAATTATAATATCGACAGTGACACCAAGTTGCGAGTCAGTGGCAAAGGGAACGATGCTCCTTGTTATCTCTGGTTGACTTAGGACTCGTCGTCTGATGAGCGATGCAGGGTCAGAGGTAGCCTCTTGTCTACAAAGAACTTGATGGTTGGTTAACGTATTAACTGAGCCTGAAGATGGAGAAATGTGACAAGTTAGTTACATAAGTGTTGTCCATAAGAAGATAGAAGTAGTAACTGCGACGGCGAAGCACAACTTTCTTTCTCAGGTTGTCCAATCCACATTCAAAATCCAACCTGCTATACGGTCAAAATGAGTGGTCTACATCTACTGAACATCCCCGAACCTGCAGCGCCCTTATCAGATAACTTGACAGACCCAAAATACGATGGAGGCCTGTCCCTCACGCCTGAGATGCTAAAAATTCTCGATAAGCCCGGTTTCATCAGCGTAAAAATGGGTAGTGACAAGCTCCGTCACATGTTTCAGAAGCGTAAGCTTCTTTCTCTTCCTTTCCCATGGCAGTTCACTCGGACACTCAGTGACTGCCTACCCCTGTCTCTTTCCTGCCCATATCCATGTTTTTCTCCAAGTAAGCACCAGCCGTATATTCATCCTTTTTTCTACCTTAGAATTTGGCGAATTTGATCCCAACAAGTTGTCTGCATTCGCACTCGCGTGCATGCGCGGAAATTACAATGTCGTCAAGGAGGTCCGTCACACTGCCAGTACTAACATCGCCATTCGTCTCACATATGTATATCCCTTTGCCAGGCCATCGATGCGGGAACTGCGCCAGACCTGAGCAGCACGCAGACGCCCTTCCAGTTCGGGTTCGTCGCGCTCACCGTTCTTGGTGCGCAGCACCTCCAACCCTCCTCGCCGCGCCACGTCGATATTGTCCGCCTTCTCGTTGATGCGGGCGCCTCACCCGACACCCCAGACATCTCGGGCCACACTGCGCTGCACCACGCATGCACTCCGCCAAACGGGCACGCTGGAATGACCCGGGTGCTACTTGACAAGGGCGCCAACGTGAACGCACAGAACCGGTACGGTGAAGTGCCCATCTTCTTTCCCTGCCAAGGCGGCAACATCGAGCTCGTCAACGTCTTGATGGAGCACGGCGCTGATCTGGATATCCCAGATGGGAACAATGATTCTCCCCGAAAAATCTGCACCGTGTTTGGAGCAAAGGTCACCGCTGTCGTCCAGCGATGGGAACGGAAACGTAAGGGCGAGGTGGCTCCCTGGGAAGAGAAACGGTGCGAATACTGCAAGGCCAAAGGCAGTGGGCTGAAGCAGTGTGCGAGGTGTCATATCGTTCGCTACTGCTCCACCGAGTGCCAGCGTGCGTGCTCCCCTCCGTTCCCGAGCGCGTGGTTGCTCACACGTTCGACAACTGAATGGCAGGCGCGCACTGGAAGGTGCACAAGCCAAACTGTAGCCCGTTTTCAGCGAATACGACCGTTACCCTCAAGCCGAATTATGATGGCGGTGTGTCTCAGACGCTCTCCAGAGCAGACCTCATGCGCCAAGCGTCTGGCCTCGCCACCGCGACCAACCGACCATTCAGACCCGGGCTTACAAAGAATGAAACTGAGAACAAGAGCATGGTGATCAAGATACAGGTACCCGTCGACCTCAGCACCAACAGCCCTGTCAACCCTGTACTCGGATCACTTCTCATCTACAACAAGAAGAGGGACTTTGTCTGCACAGTCTCAAGGGGGTCTTGCCCTGACGCGTATGACGCTGTCGTGCAGATCGTGCGGTCTCGTGGAGTCAACGGAGCAAAGGCGTATTTCGCGGCTGAGTTAAAGAATCCGGATGAGTTGATCATCAAGATATCCGAGGTGTTGGCCGAGCAACCATTCTGATGAGCCGCCTTTCATGTATCATCCCCCAGAAATGTACACTAGATAAAAACTATAGTACTGTTATTGCATTAAAGATGTGTAGTGGCCTGCATCGTGCTAGAATGATTTACAAATGATTCACCTCTTTCTGCTTCCTCAAGTTTCTGCTGTGTTTCCGCCATCTCCTCCTCCCATGCTTTCCACGCAGTAGGATCCTCTGCCCAAAGGGCGTGACAACCATGACAGCGTATGTAATACGCTGTTTTCTGGGCACCAAATCCCAACAATAGGCTTCAAACGTATAACGCATCAGCAGTATCCACACATAGAACCAACTGTACGTACAACTCGGGTAAGACGTCCCCCACGGCGTCGATATCGCCCTGTGGCAAACAATCCTCACAAAACGCCCGAGGACAGGTCTGGCATCTGACACCGATTTAAGTCCGAGATAACGAGCGCGTAAACGGGATCGTACCGGAACAGCATTCCTCCAGACTGCGCAGTGTTTCGGTTGCATTCTGCGCAGTTGTGCTGACTACACGGAATCATCGCAAGTCTCTTCAGTTCCGCCGGTGTGATGCCGTGACACTCGGGGTGGAACACTGAACGGTGATCGGTATAACATGAGTGAAGGAAACTCTGGAAACCTACCTCGAGGGCATTGGGTGCAGACAACGACTTCACCTCCATCTCTGCAATATATGCACCAGTCTTCTGAGTCGTATTTGGCTCTGGACCGCTTCATTGCAGGGTTCTTGACCTCAGACTAAAAGCTCTTCTTCAACAAGGGAGTCCAACTGGAAAGACCTCTGGTTATGGGGAGCTCACCTCGTCGTAGTCCGCGTAGTCCGCCAAGACATGGATACCATCAACTACCACAAGGCGATCTGTCCGTACGCGCTTCTGCAGTTCTTTCCACTCCTGCGCAATTTGTTGATTGTTCTGTCGTCGTTTGACCACTTGACCTTCGAACAGCCGACTCTGAACCTGAGCAACACCACTAAGCAGCCGTTGCTCTTCCTCCTCGGCATCTTGAAGAAGCTGTGCAGTGTTTTCCACCTTGACGGCTGACTCGCCATTATCCCCGGTGGCGAGATCCTTTTTCATCCGCGCGACTCTTGCGTCTTCTCGGGTCCGTGACTCTTCCAAAATCGTATCGATCGGTGCGTTCAAGAAGCGGCCAAAGTCCATGCCAGTTTCTTCGCGTGAAATAGCGCTACTGCCTTTGCGCAATATATCCAAAAGCTCAGCCTGTTTGAGTTGCTGCGTGCTTTCCTGAGATTCCTTGTCGTCGGAAAAGTTGGCGGTATTCGAGGACATGACTTTGAGAGACAGGAACAATTTGCGGCGGATTCGGTCCAGCATCTGGTCCTCAACGCTTCCTCCACAGATCAATCGGTACACCTTGAAGTATGTTCAGTCTGAGAAGACAGGGATACCAAGGTCTAAATCACCTTGACGACCTTTTTCTGTCCAATACGGTGCGCTCGTGCAATGGCTTGTAGGTCGTTCTGAGGATTCCAGTCAGAATCACACATGATGACCGTCGACGCTCTGGTAAGGTTGATACCTGGGTGACATATCAGCCTCATATTGAGAGATACAACTTCAATTTTAACCAACCTAGACCACCAGCCTTTGTAGACACCAAAAAGACTTTGTACGCTGAATGCGATGATGCTTAGCAGGGCAAACATCAAGATGATATACTTACGCGATTTTTCTTGTTGGAACTGCGAGTAAATGTAAGGCAAAGTATCCTACAGAATGATTGGCACGCACCAACTTGATGTCTAGGGTACGTCGTGGGCGCGTAGTACTTCCGTCGAGGCGAGCAAAGGGTATGTTACGAATCTCCATAAATTCCTCTAGTATATCTAGCATGCTGCATCAAGATTTGTCATTAAAGTTTGATGCTAAGAGTCGTCACTCCGACATACCTTGTCCATTGCTATAGCAGCAGGTTAGATCAGGATTGTACTAAGACCGTTTTACAGTAGAGGACATACCGAGAAGATAAGAACACGCTCGCCCTTTGGGAGAATATTAGCGAGGATTTTATCGATAACAATCAGTTTTGCGGAAGATGCAACGATATGCTCTCCGATGACGTACGGCAAGGGTGCCGCGTCCTCGAGTAAATACGGGCTAATCGCATTGAGAATTGAAGTCAAAGACATAAAAGAAAGGCCTACTGGTCACAAACTTTACGCAGTTGCATCAATAAGTTCATGAGTTTTCTCCAGCCTGTTTGAAGGGCATCAGCAAACCTGGTCACATCGTAAGCCCTCTGTCTTACGGTTGGCTTCACCACTAGCTGTCCGTTTGATCTGCGTTGCAATTTGCTCTCTAACTTCCCTCCTCCCGTCATCCTCTGGTCCATCTTCCAGTTTACTGGTGAATATTTCTTGCAAGTCTAAGGTATCCATTCGTGTTAATAAGCGATACGTCCAAAACCTTTGTGCCTCCGTCATCGGTATAAAGACTGTCAATTCTTCGCGTGGGGGAACACTGATTTCAACAGAATCTTTCGTTCGGCGTAGCATGATCACTTTCAGAAGCTCTTGAGAAGCTTTCAGTATTGGAATAGAGTACGTTCCTTTGTTGAGGTTAAAAGATTCGCGGAAGATGCGCTCCGAAGCAGGTGTGAAAACTGTCGGGTGTAGCCAATGCAAGATGCCCCAAAGTTCGACGAGGTTGTTTTGCACAGGTGTACCCGTCAAGACTGGACACCGTCAGTAGTCAGCCCATGTTGCAAAATGCTGAAATTGACTGCACACTCAGTCGGTATAAAGAACCCAGTCCCTTGATCTTGCTTGATACTTGCGTCTCCGAATTCTTAACTTTGTGGCCCTCATCCAGTACACAGTAAAACCATCGTCGGGTCTTGAACCAGCTGTCATCTGCAACATATGAATCATACGTTGTCATACAGATGTCAAACTCGATTTCTCCATTGCGGATGGCCAACTTAAGACGATCCCGTTCGGGCTGAGTCCCATGATACCGCAGGACAGTGAAAGAGGGCAGCCAACATGCAGCTTCCTATTGTACACTTGTTTAGCATTCCATCAAGCCAAGAATAAGAGAAGAGAACATTTTGCCACGAAGATAAAACGGAGAGAGGACATATAATGAGATGAGGATCCTGTGGGCCTGTAAAAGGGGAGCACATATTCACTAAAACACACGAACCACAGCAAAAGCACAGACCTTTCGAGTGTTCCTTGATATACGCTAGCAGAGACAGGGTCTAAAGGAAGATCAGAATGCAACAACGCTTATTAACCTTGAATCAAACCTGCAACGTCTTGCCGAGACCCATCTCTGTGAGATATATCAGAGCGAAAAGAATGTTTAGATGCACACAGACCCACCGTCTCCGAGGATGCAATTCATGCCTTCAAAGCTGGAGTTCATCACCAGACCCCCGAGCTAGCACAAACGGTAAAGTACTCACCATTATTGTACATATAAACAAGGAATGCTAGCCCTTGCAGCTGCATACGAATCGCACCTCAACTTTCCGAGCATGCTTCCACACCACGGGACAACACACCTGATAGTCCTTCATCTCACCCCCCTGAATCAACGCGGGCTGCTCCATCAACACATAGAACGGCACATAAGTCACCTTCTCCCCGGTACCCGCAAGCTCTTTGCGAAGCACGTCAAAGAAGTTGGTGGATGGCAGCAGCGGTTGGAAGAGATCTCGATGACAAAACAGCCAGCGTCGCCTTGCAGCCTCCATCAACACGCGCTTGGCATTGATCACGATCGTGAGCTACCCGGTCCGCACCGAATAGTGTATCAGCTGCCAGATTGTGGATCAGCCAGGGCCACTCACCGCTTTCTTGCTTCCTACTTTTTGCTTTTTCTGGGCTGTCAGGAGAGCGTCTCTCTCTGAGACTGACTGCGTGCGTGAACGCTTGCTCTTTGGCGGAGGTATGACAAGCTTCGGCTTCAGTTTGGTCGTGTCTGGGGGTGTCGCGTCCCCGGCGATAGTGGTGCTCCGCGTCGACGCGCCAATCACGTCGAGCTCGTCGATATCCGACTCACGCTCGAAAGGTAACGCGAGATCCTCGACAGCGTTCATCGTCGTGTGACACAACCAAGGGACGCGCCAATGCCATAAATTGAGCTTGTACTTGGAGCTGTTTAGGGCAGGTCAACACGCGTTGTAGTTAAGTACAATAAATAAGATCCAAGTCATTGATACCACCGCTCCCTCAGCCTTTTTCTCCGTACCATCGGCTTCGTCACTGCAATCGCCACTGCCAGCCCAACCACCGTCAACACAAGCTGCACCTTGTTGAAATTTTCAGAGAGTACATCGAATGTACCCGACGTCGCGACCCGTGTAAGGAACAAATCTGTGCCCAACGCGAGCACCAGAGATGTTGATTCGAGCAGCGACGGTGCAGTAATTATCTGACGCACGTTAGCCACCTATCGATGCCGTCAGCCAATCTATTGTGAGACACATGACCCAAACAAACCTCATAGTAGTGAGATAGCACGAGCCGACCGTCCTCTGGAACTACCGGGTCATACTGCACAAGCATTTCCTCCACTTCTTCGTTCGTTGGTTTCCGTTTTGGTCTGCGTGGGTCTAAAAGGCGACGTGGAATGGAGTGGACACTGTTTTTCCGACTCGATACTATGCAAAACAGACATGAATACTTTCCAGAATCCCGACAACGAGCCAACCCACCTATTATGTCTTTGGTCGACACTCCAAACTTTGTCGTCGTCGTCGTAATAGCGCTAATGCCGTAAGACAATGCAAATGCTTGTTCATACACCGAAATCTGCGTAGTCTTGTTGGAAAACGAGGTGATGTCCGAGCTGCGAATGGTCATGCACTCGGTACAAGTTCCTCGCGACAATCAAGGGGTATACGCACCTCGAGATCTTCCGGTCTGGCCCATACCCTTCATATATCTCTACCGAAACGACACGATATCCCTTCGCACCCCCAACCTCGGCACCATCATCATAATATGAATATACCAACCAGTTCTCATCCAAGGAGGCTTGAACATCACACTTGCCATCCGAGACGGGAAACGAGACGTGGTACAACACGGTACCTTTAACGGTGTCGACCAAGTACAGACCACAGGCCGATGAAGATGGTGAAGATGTGCGTGACGGAGCAGAGATCACCACGCTCAGGTGGGGATTGAGATACTTGTACAATGTGCTCCGGTCTCCCTTCACCTTGCCTATATTCGCTACATCGCGACCCTTGTTTGCACTCTTGATGACCGCAACTATTTCTTCATCCTCGCTAAAGGACACTCCCCATGTTGGGAAAGCAACATGGAACAAAGAGAGCTCGTCATTCAGACCTAACTGGTAACCAAGCACTTGCTGGCCGGCTCCCAATGTGAGGTAGACATGTGGCGCTAGCGATGTAAGAGAGGCGCGCGTGGTGGGGGTATCAGGGTAAAGTTGGACCTGATTCGCAGTCAGACGAAGCACAACTGGCAGAACTAAACTGACCTGCAAGAACTCATCCAGCATCCCAATCGTATCATTGCCATCCGGTAAAAGGAATGCATTAACTAATGGCCCTGCAATCGCGTCTACACCTTCTAAAACGCTAGCCCATTTGCCATCGGCGCGGGGATTGTCGGT
>JBBPMS010000089.1:35820-53525 GCA_038090435.1 Phylloporus scabripes | reverse complement strand
AAACTCATCCAGCATCCCAATCGTATCATTGCCATCCGGTAAAAGGAATGCATTAACTAATGGCCCTGCAATCGCGTCTACACCTTCTAAAACGCTAGCCCATTTGCCATCGGCGCGGGGATTGTCGGTTTCACCGTCTGACAACGTGACAATCTTGATATCTTCTCCCGTCAGGGGATCAAAGTGGAAAACGACGGTATCCACCAGTGTCTATTCGAATCATCAATACATGCAAAACCACGGCTGCAAGGCAACGAGAGAAAATACCCACGTTGTCAGCAATTCTCTGTGTCACCAATGCGATCCCCTTTCGATCCTCGGGAACTCCATCTGTTGTTCCCACTTCGCCTCTCCGTACTACGAATGCCTTTATGGGCACGATCTTCCCACCAACCTCTCTGGCCCAACCAAGGCCGAGGATTCGACTCCATACGATCGTACCCGTTGAAGTATCCACTGCGAATATTTTTCCATGTGTCGTCGATGCAATAAGCAACTGACGGAAAGAAAAGGGATCACGGACGAGCGTGTTGGGCGAAAAAGGCGAGCGGGCTGGGATATAGTGAGGTATGGTTGACGCGGAGAGTACGGGGGAGGCTTGTGAAACGGGGGAAGACGGAGATGCATATGAACCGGTTATGAAACGCGTCACGAAATGAATGATATAGTGTGGCAGGTTCTGAGGACAAACACGTCAAAGGCGGAATTAATGACACAGTCGATGTTCGCACCTTGATATCCCTAATTTGTCGTGAGATCTTGCTCCAAAAGCTTTCGCTCTTATCGCCAACCCCAACACCACCTGCAACCTCGTCCCTCGTGGGCGGGAGCTCAACAATGGTAGCAGTCTGTACGGTTGACAGAGATTCTTCTCGAACCCATCGAAGTACATTACGATCCCAGAGCTGAATGGATCCGGTCGAGGTAACCAGAAGTAACTTGTGAGAAGCCTGGTCCATTAGAGAGAGTCCATGTGAGGACAGTAATAGCGCGACCTACATGAAGAAGTCAATGCTGAATATAAGATAAAGCAAAAAAGTACAGACATGTCTGATGGTTCCATGTTCATGGGTCTCAAAGGGGAAACTGAAGCCTGAGGCCTGACTGGTACCTTGCTGTAGATTTACCTCAAATGCGTTGTAAATCGCTTGCTACGGTTGATTCATCCATTCAAAATGTGTTTGAGGCGAGTAAAAGCAACTCACATTATGAACATCCGACCACACCACATTACCAACAAACGGCTTTCCGTATGAACTAAGCACGCCAAAAAAGTGGGGCCAAGAGGGGGACGAAAACTGTGTCTTCAGTATCTACTCAGCATACTTTGAATTTTCATCGAGAACACATTGCTCACCACGTCGCCAAAATTCCACAGCACTTTCACCGGCGATCCCCTGGTTTCGTAGCCCAAGACTTGGGCAGTTCCGTCGTTCCGAAAAGCCATGAAAAACCCATTTCCAGAGAGGTCGACGTCTTGGATTCTCTTGTATGACGTGTCTGGCAGAGTAAGAACTTTACCTCTGAGAGAGGGAGAGAGAGGAGCCGAGAAGAGATTTGTGGGAGCACCCGGTGCAGTCGATGAAGAAAGCCACACAAGAGAAGGCCCAGGAACACCAATGTTTGCTTCAGCGTCTCCATTCGCAGTCGAGGAAGATTCAACTCGCGAAGGGCCCAGTAAAAGATAATCGGTCAGAACATTGTCTATATTGGCTGGTATGTTGACACTAGCGATAACTTCACCCGTGGCGATGTCGAGCGTCGTGACATGTAATGTGTAGGACTTGACGGATTTCGCGAAACCTGTAACGTAGATAGTCGACGTATAAGTATCAGGATAGATGTGAGTGTACATGACGAGGGAACTGGGAAACTCGATGTCAGGAAAGAATTATGGAGGTGCTTTGTTGCTCACCCCTGGTCCGGGGACCTCCATTTCCACACCGATTCTCCAGTATCCGAACGGACACAATGAACACTGTCTCCATTCGCGAGGACAAGTGCCCGATCACCATCTTGGGCATGAAACAGATTCAACGCGATACCAAGAGAGGGCGTGTCATGTATTTTTCCTTCTGTGGGGTGATGCAGTCGCTTTTCGTGAAGGAGATGGCCCGTCAGTGCATCGTAGACACGCAGATTGGAGCCAGAGGGTCCGGAGAGGGCATGTATACCTAAGTTGGTGTCTGTGAGAACACACCCAGCCTAGGAACTAGAGACATACTATCGCCGTGCACTTTGAACCCCACGATGGCATCTTGAGCGTCGTGTAAGCTTCTCCACACTGCAAGAATCGAGGTTATCCAGGCTGCCGACTCGAACAAAGAAACCAAGCAGACCTATAGTGCCGTCAGTGACATTAATGGCTGCTAGCACATTATTGCTAGTCGCAGTGAATACGATATCATCACGAAACACAGGTTTGGCCGATTGCACGGTGTAGAGCGGGACACCAACGAGCTTTGTGTGCCAGTCAACTATACCGACTTCAGTTTCATGAATGGCCCGCACGCCGAGCGCGGATACTACCAGCGTCAGCAAACACCGTAGCAGCTGCATGGCGGGTAAGACCAGTCCAAGTTTCCCACATTGAGCTTGTTCGACCTTGCTCACCAACCACGATGACATACGACCCAGACAAATGGATAGAACAGCTCATGGCCTGCCAACATCTCCCAGAGGCAGACATGAAAATGCTCTGCGATACAGTTCGATGTATTCTCATGGAAGAGTCCAACATCCAGCCAGTCTCATCCCCGGTCACAATTTGTGGCGACATCCATGGTCAATTTTGGGACCTCCTTGAATTGCTCAGGAAAGGTGGCAAGGTCCCTGACACGAGCTACATCTTTATGGCACGTAGGTGTCGCTTTTCGTGACGGGGTCCACGCTCAATGGCCTTCCTGCATTGTGCGGTGCTCGTGGACCATCTGCGACAACAGGGTGACTTTGTCGACCGTGGTCACTACAGTCTTGAGACGGTATCTCTTTTATTAGCCTTCAAAGCAAGGTAAGACATTGTTGTCGTCAATTGTTGTCTTCTTACTCCAGTCTAGATACCCAGACAAAGTCACCCTCCTCCGCGGAAATCACGAGAGCCGACAGATAACACAAGTTTACGGATTTTATGGTTATTTATTCGGCATTCGAAGTTGACCCCGACTGATCCAATGCAGATGAATGCCAGCAAAAGTATGGTAGCGCTGCCGTTTGGAAAGCGTGCTGTAGTGTTTTTGACTACCTAAATCTTGCCGCTGTAAGTGATTATATCCTCTCATTCTACGCTGACACAGTTTGGTATCCATGTGGAGTAGATAATTGACGGAGAAACACTCTGTGTACATGGCGGACTCTCGCCCGACATACGCACTCTAGATCAGATACGAGTTTTATCTCGTGCCCAGGAAATTCCCCATGAGGGTGCTTTTTGCGGTTCGTGCTGCTGCATTTCTTTTGTGCCATCCCTTCATATCTCGTGACAATAGATCTCATGTGGTCAGATCCAGAAGATATAGATACATGGGCTGTTAGCCCTCGCGGCGCTGGTTGGCTATTCGGGGGAAGTGTTACCCGGGAGGTATATTAACCACTTCTCGCCCATATTCCAAATTTACCTTTCACCGTGATAGTTCAACCATACGAATGACCTAACCCTCATAGCCCGGGCTCATCAGCTGGTTCAAGAAGGTTACAAATATATGTTTGATGAATCGCTTGTGACGGTGTGGAGTGCACCTAATTATTGCTACCGATGTGGGAACATGGCCAGTATTTTAACAATCAGAGGGAGAGGGAACAATGATGGTGGCTTGAGCAATGGCGAGGGTGGAAACGAAAACGAGGCTGTTAATGGAGGGGAGGTCGGGAGATTTTTCACAGTGTTCGGTGCTGCTGCGGAGAACGAACGGGACAAAGGCATGCAAACGAGGAAATTGGTACGTATTTGATTCTTTTGGTGTCTCCTTATGCGTCTGGTGCTGACACCATTCGCCCGCCTTCTGGTTCAAGGGTACCATGCAATACTTTGTATGATAAATGAGCGAGAATCGCAATGCACATCGGGACTCGGGAATGATTTGCCCTGTACGCCAACTATACAAACCAAGAGATCTAGGGAGTACATCCAAAGGTCTATTCTAAAGTCTGATGATGGAATTTTGTACGTGAGTCCCTCTTTGAAACCGAACATCTCTCTAGTATGCTTCGTTGGCTCGGCAAGCGGGCAAGAGACCAAAATTTCAGTATTTGCTTTTTTTCGTTAGGCACGTATCATCCAACTTCTAGCAGGACTCCCCACAAACTCATGCGCTCCCACACAACTACGGAATCATTTTCGTGATTTTCGGTCATCAGATACAAAGTTTAATTGCACAAAAGAGGGCGAGTCTTGTTAACTGTACGTCGACGACCCTTCCGTTCCCCACACAAGGTTAAATCACGTTTCATTCGCATACTTTTCGTGGCGTCTGTCCTTAGTCAGAGGATCACAATCAACTCTGAGCCACAATCTACGTGGGCTTCATCGAGCTTATGTTTCCCGCAAGTTTCCCTATTCGTCCCCCGTTCTCGCTACACGCCGACTGCCTCAGCTCTACGTCGTGAACATTGACCAGGTCGTTGTTACTAGCGACCTCCTCTTTGGTTGCACTCTCGGATTCCCAGCCTCCGCTGTCATTGAAAGTGTGGTTGGCCAAGCCGTTCATGTTTCAAACGACACATCTCGGCGACTATTCCCCTTCTGTGCCTCGGAGGAGAGGCGTGCCTCGCAGTCGCTAGTTCCGCTGCCTCTGGTGGACATTATTGATGTCGCTGCTAGGGGTCTACCTTATGCTGACATGCCGAGATGTGGGGTGCAGACTCTGCAGTTATTTTCCGAGCGAGCTTGGATACCAGGGTGGCGAATTGCCAAGACTTCTTTGGTTGGTAGTTCTTCCCAAGCGCCAGGTGTCACTGTGGGTAAACCAGTGAATTGACGAACCAGACAAAACTATGCGTATCGAAAGAGTGATTAGTTGGTAATCATAGTTGAATGCGAGGCTGAAGTCAGTTGTGAAATGAAGAACTCGCTTCGTCCGCCAGGGCTGTCAAGTTTGTCAGCACTGCCACCGTCGCCCTGCCTCAAGAACAATCGCCTGACACTTTTATATATTTCATGTCTAGCCTCGTCAACACTCTCATCACACTTGCGTTTTTCTTGGTCTCCAGAATGATCCTTGGGCTCGGCAAGAAAAAGTGGGACCCGAAGGGCAAGGTGTGTTCGAAATCTCGTCTTGAGTATTTCCAACTCTTTTTTTGGCCAGCATGTCTACATCACAGGCGGTAGTCAAGGCCTTGGACTTGCGCTCGCAAAAATTCTCGTAAAGCGGGGTGCCAACATCTCTATTGTTGCAAGGACGCAGAGCAAGCTGGACAGTGCCCTGAAAGAACTCGAGGTGGGTGCAGCGCCCTCCTCGTGATGCCGGCATGTTGAACTGTTGCTGTGTGACCCACACAGGTGCTCCGCGTATCCCCCGCACAATCGCTGCAAGCGTTGTCCTTCTCCCTCTCCACCGCTCAAGCATCCGCTGAGGCTTTGGCGGCGGTGACAGCTGCTCACAATGAATTTCCAGATGCCATCTTTTGCTGCGCAGGTTCTGCACGGCCCAAGTTTTTCGTGGACATGAGTGAGGAGGATCTCGTGGGTGGAATGACGAATGGATACTGGGTGCAGGCTTGGACTGCTTGGGTAAGTCGACGCTATCTCTGCGCTATCCTAACGTCAACGATCGCGTTCAGGCGGCTGTCAAAGAGATGGTCAAGCGAGGAAAGAAGGGCAAGATTGTACTCGTGTCTTCCACCCTCGGATTGATGTCATTTGTGGGCTATTCTTCGTACTCTCCCGCCAAGCATGCCCTGAGAGGTCTGTTTGATCTCATGCTGTCGATGGGACATTTGAACATTTTTCGGCTGTAGCATTGGCAGAGTGTCTTCGTTCCGAGGGCCTCCTCTACGGATTCTCCACCCACATCTTCTTCCCCTGTACCATGTACACGTCCGGGTATGATGAAGAAAACAAAACCAAGCCTGCTATCACGCGCAAAATCGAGTCGACAGACGAAGGACTTACTGCGGAACAAGCGGCCAAGGCTCTCTTTACTGGGGTTGAGAATGACGAGTTCCAGATCACGGGAGATCTGATTACAAGCTTGTTCAAATCCTCGACGAGAGGGTGCTCGCCGAGAGGAAACGCGTTTATGGACACCTTGTTAGATTTCGCTGCTTTGGTTAGTGGCGCATTCTTTCCCATTTCATTTTCTGATGACCGTGGCTTGTATTAGGTCGGAGTGCCCATTTGGCGTCGCTCTGTTGATAAACAGATTGTGGCGCACCGACAGGAGCACAAGGCGTACCTGACGCAGAACGGTTTCCTTGATGCTGATGGTTAACTGTGTTCTTGATTGACTCGCCTGGCCATGTGACTACAGTCGTGATACTATAATGTATTCTTGCTTCCCAGTCTTCAGTGGACAGTCGCCACCCCAAGCGGCGTCGTTGGCGGCCAATCCATGATGATGGCCCTGGTTACTGAGCACAGCCACTGAGTTTGCCATGTTCCGACCATCGCTGATTGAACAGGACCACTTTGCTTCCATGCTGTGTCTCATAACGCTTAGTATCGATATGATCCGAGACTAATTAGCCTTGTCTCACAGCCTTGCAGAGGGCCGCATGTCATATAAACCACGCGGCCTGGCGTGTCCGGTTCTGGCTCCATCGTATGCACAGACATCTCGTGGTGGCCATGCCACAGTTTGGCTTGGGAATCTGAAATTAATGATGAAACCGTCGGGTATATAAAGGCGGCGCTTGGCCTGATTACCCCCCACCAACTCACCTCCTTCCCTAGCCGCAGCCCCTTTTGTATCCATGATCCACATGTTCACCTCCGTGATTGCGTTCGTTCTCTTGGCCGGCTTTGCTCTCGCACAGTCTACGACGCTCAATTACCCTCCCTCTGGAAGCACTCTGACCACTGGGAGCCAAATCACGGTGCAGGTTGCAATGGGGGTAAGCACCCATCTCGCCTGACGCGTCTATCGTTCAACCATGCCCAGGACTATCCCGAGAATATTGACAATGTCGCCCTCGTCATCGGCCTCGCGCACTGCTACGGCTCATGCTCTCCTGCGAGCCAATTCATGGGCAGCATTCTTTACCAGGGGAATTACAAGCCTTTGGCCGGAAACACGTTTGCCAACTACTCCGTTCAGGTCCCGTCGGGTTTCGCCACCGGGACTGCGTCTCTGAACGTGGCCAACTTTTTCATGGTTGGGGTGAGTCCGTGTGTCTGTCGAGGGGGCGTGCATTGACGTATTGTCGGCTTCTAGGCATCATACGAGCCTATCATCGACTATCTCAACGAAGACGTCACGGTCGTTTCTTGAGCGTGTATCTAGTTTATTTCATGATGGACAACGACTCGGACGTTTAGGACTTTTTGTCGATAGTACTCTTACTGTAGTCTACCACACACTTATATACTACAATGGACTTGCTCTCCGAAATATTCCCACGCGTTTCTCCGTCAACACCATGCACGCAGTCAGTACCAGTCTTATTTCGTCTGCAGCTTTTTTAGAGTGACTAGGATGCAGCTTCGTGCTTCACGGACAGCATATCTGGCTTCGACTGCGGCCGTCATTGTTGAGAGCGCATCCACCCAAGACACTAACGCTACCACCGAACCTCGGGAGCCAGACCTCCCGGAAAAAGTGCGGTTCGTCACCTCGTCGCCAACGTTCTAACCATGCCTTGATAGCTCTCGATATACCCCCGTCCCACGCCGACCCTCGTTCTCCTCGACACGCCTTCACCACTCGAGCTCCAGATCGGACACGTCCGGCGGCACCTCTGCGGATATTACTCGGACGCACGCTCGCACGTCCAAGGCGTCATCGACCGATGGATTCACGTCGAAGAAGCAGTCGAGTGTACGTGTTCTACTCTTTTTATTCCATTCCATCTCTCAGCCCGCCTCTCAGCGCGTTTGAAATCCTTTCGGGACCCCGCTGAACCACTCAACCCCGGTCTGCTCTACACGGGCGTGTCTGCGCTGACAGCATCCGTCATCGTTCGCTCGCGCTCGCTCCCCGTGCGGTTCCTCTTGCCGCCGTTGTCCTTGGTGGGCGCGTTTGCGTATTTCCTTCCGCGCACGGCAGGCCGCGTGGGTGGCTGGGTCGAAGAGCTCGAGGACAGGTACGCACCGCGGGTGGGCGAGATTCGGCGAACGAGCGTCGCACATACGGGCATGGCACTGGGGATGCTCGGAGAGAAATATAGAACGGGAAAGGCTGGGCTGGGGAAGGGTGCTAGGAGCGCGGTGGAGGGGATCGAGCGCAACACGGGGTTGAGGCTGGGCGGGGTGTTTGGATGGACTGAGGACGAGGACAAAAAATCGGACGAGGACAACAAGGCATAGATTCTTGCCCAATGACAATTCCATAACATTATCTAGACGTGCGTTGCTGGTCTGTTACTTCTTTTTCGCGCCGGCCTTGGTTGGTTTCTCCTTGGCTGCCGCTGGCTCCTGCTCGCCCTCCACGCTCGCCTGCAATGCCAGCCATTCCTCTGCGCCAATGTCCTCCCCGAACCGCCGCTTGAACCGCGTCATACGACCTGTCCCTTCCTCCTCCTCGTCCTGGCTATGCTCTGCGGACGCCCCACAGATGCGCTCTGTCGCATTCCAGAGCGGATGGTTCGTCGTGTCACGGGTGAGGATGATCTTTGAGCGGGGCGAAGTCGTCCAGTGTGTGAACGTGGACCCGTCAGCGCGGGTGACGTGCTGGAGAAAGTGGGGGACGACGGGTGCGGGGAGCGCACGGAGGTGTTTCTTTTTGATGTGGGACCGACCGTAGGGTGAGGTAGAGTGCCAGCGTACGGCGTAGAGGAGACGTTTGGACACTGGGAGCGACATGGCTGTTTTGATTCTTTGCCAGTGTGAATATTATGTAATGTAAAGTCCATCTATTCCATTGTGTGTGAATATGGTTCGCTGAGTAGACTTAGACAACTATGCTCAGAGATTAGCTATTTTACCAGGAAATATAATACTATACTTGGGCTCAACTTTGCTTACCAAGTAATTAATGCAGAAATCGCAACATTGAGAGGACCTCCTCGTGTTTGCCCTTTAATAAACATTCGGCGATCCCGGCGTCACAACAGACATGCGCTAAACGTCAGGTTTCCGTATAACCCCCACTGGCAGTCTCCCTGCACTCTACCTTCCGTGATGCTCGTACCCTGTCCAGATTCGATGTGCGACGTGTGCATGGAGAGCTACGCGGACGAGAACGTGGTGCCCCACGCCATCAGCTGCGGCCACGTCTTTTGTCGGTCGTAAGTGAACAAAAAGAGCGGCCGATGGAGCGCTCAGGCAGACGCCCCCCCAGGTGTCTCGAGCAGACGCAGCCCCAGTGTCCGCTCTGTCGGCGCGGCTTCGGCCCCTCGGATATGCGCAGGCTGCACTTGGGGGCGGGCGATGCCCGGACGCTGCGCCTCTGGAGAGACCTCGCAAGGGCTGGCCGTGCGGAGGCCTCCCTTGAGGAAATGCAGCGGGTGGTCGACCGGTGTGCGGATGCGCTGCCGCAGGGGAAGCCGGTGCGGTATGGCCCAGAGCGTTGCTTCAGACGGCTAACTGGTCTTTTTTTTTTTTTTTTTTTTGGTTTGTAAAGCATTCCACGCTGGAGGTTAGTCGTGTCCTCCTGTCCAACTTGTTGGATGCGCGGCGAACGTTGTGGGCGCAGGCAGGCGAGTTAGATGCAGCTTTTTGACGCCCGATGCCACCTGACGTGGGGTCTTGCGACAGCACTGGCAAAGGAGGAAGCACCGAACGACCCCTGGCGGTTTTTCCACACCCTTCATTCGCGTGTTGTTGATATTGCTATGATCGTCATCTGTTGCCAGGTGGGTGGCCATATGGGTGCGGATCCTCGCAATGTCTAATCTGCCAACGATAGGCAGAATCGATGGTGCAGGAAAACCGATCGCTACGTCGAGAATTGGATCAATTGCGTTCAAGTGCTGTAGCTAACCGCATTTGCACTACGCTGTAGTACGTTTACCGTCTCTGGGCTACAGTTGACGTTGAGCCACAACGCAGTGACGGATTCCAATTTCTTCTGTTTGTCACCATCTTGGCATCGATGGGTATTTATATGGTTTACTCTGCTTATTCGGTAATATCAAGGTGGGGCAGGAGACGATTATGGAAGTCCTCTTAACGCCTGGAGATACCCAATGTACATGGCGCATTGACGCGCAGAGTAATTTACACTTTACACGCAAGAATCAGAGCGGGGATTTCAGACACAATCGTACTACCAAATGTTTGAGGCCCAAACCGAATCACGCTTCATGGCTGAACGGTCTCGGCTCCTTGCCCTCGCGCACCCACCCAACGTAATCTGCCGTCAGCAAGGCAGCCCTCAGGAACACAGATCCATCCAGCAGTGCTGCGCCCTCCAACTCTGTGCCGCTGAAATACCCAGCCGGATGCCTACCATAGAGGGCGTCAAAGTGAGCAAAGGCGCGTTGAATCTTGATGAGGTGATCGTTGGGATGCGTGATTGCCGACTGCAAGATGGGCAGGAACGGATTCGGCGTCGCAGTCGTCTCGGTGGTGAGGGGCGCCTTTGCCGCGGGGGTGGTAGGAATGGATGGCTCGACCGATGTCGTGGTCATGAATAACTTGATATCCAGGGCTGGTCGACTCCACATGGCCCACAATGTGAGCACCGTGAGCAGATAGCCACGCAACAGAAGCACTTGGGACCTCGGTGCGAGGTACGGAATGAAAGAGGGGAGAAAGATACTTGAGGTCACGAAGTGCATCCTATGCAATATACAGATCACCCAACTCCATTCACCCTCCTGCAAAAAGTCACGCACAGGAAGAAGTTGGCTTTGAAGCCATCGGGCGACAATCCTCCAACTCCGTAGACCAATGAGCTTACCCAGACTACTTCTTCCATCTTGCGCTCGATTTCACCTGGTTGATTGAGGTCGACCGTCCATTTCGCGACGTGTTCCTGAACCACAGGAGCATATTCGGCGAGAACTTCTGCGAAATGGTCGGCGATGTATTTGGGTGCTCTGCGCCTCAATCTTTCATCTTTTATTACTGATGCTACGATGTCGAACGCATGCACGCCACCAGTCTTGGACACAGGAGTATTGGAGACAGCTGAGACGTCCAGCGATAAAGACAAAAGGGGCTTTACAATAGAGTCAACATCATTCGAGGAGCTGGAGGTGAGGAGCGAAGGTGGAAGAGTGCCCCTGACACGGAGTGCGTGAACTGCTGTCAACGCGAGACCTTGAGGCCACGGTTGAGAACACTCGTCCCTGTGAGTTATTCCGTGCTGCACGTACCTTCGACGAGCATCCCTTTCAAACCAAACTCGAGTCCGTACCCGACATGGATAAAAGGATGCAAAAGTCCCGCAAACAAACGGCCCAACATTTCAGGTTGGGTATTCGCATCTCGTCCTTGCTGGAAATTGTATTTTTCGGAAAATACAAACTCTTCAAGAGTACGCGTCGCCCCCTTTTCGGAGATTTGCTTGGAGAAAAAGGAGATGTAGGCTTGATAATATCTGGAGTGTGCTGAATGAAGTGACACAAGTTGCTGTACGACAACTCACTTATCGTCCCCTAGATGATCAAAGAAATTTTGATCGGTGATGGACTCGGGAGACTGGATTACAGGGCGCTGGATTTTGCTATCGAACTTGAAATAGTCCCTGATGATCGCCGCCGATCCGCCTAGAGCATAGATCCCGAGTGCACGATGCGTGATGTGGCTATCCACGCATACAATTTAATCTCGTGGTTCAGCGATAACTGTAGCCCAACATACTTGTGAAAAAGCAAGTCGTTGAAGAAGATGTGATACCGCTGATGATTATCTTTGAGGACGTCCTGTAAAGCAACAAGTGATTCCAAGTTCGCTCCTGGAAATCTCTGAGGAGAGAGCTGCGATGGAGGCAACGATGGGGCTGAGAAGAGCTCGTCGAGATTCTGGTCGCCAATCGACATGGTGGGCGTGGCTAAGATCGCTCCTTCAATCGGATCTTATAGCGAGGACCGCGTCGCACCTCACAGCATTGCTGGAGCTTAGGGGTATCGATGCTCACCAATCCTGAGCTGAACTGGGAAGGGCCAAGTCCTGGATCAGTAATCAGGGACGAAAGATTCCAATTAGTTCTAAGTATGCAGTAACGATGCCACCAAATGTGGTGGAGACGATGAGGTGTACACTCGGCAGTTGCTCAGCCGCATCAAAGTCGTCCCCAAAGAGCTGGGGACATGACAAACCTGCATTACTCCTAGCAAGAACTGGCTACAATCATGGACAACCTCCCTCGTGGGCTGTGTATCTTCGTTGGCAGGTCATTTAGCCGACATTTACTAAATGGTGTCGGATCAGTGCATGTTGCCGCAGGTTGTGCGGATGTATAGTAGCACATGGTCCCTACTCACCATCTTCTCTTTGAACGAATTGTACAACGGTTCTTGTCGTGTATCGTGTCCTCACACCTGTAGAGAGTTTTGGGCCCAAGAGTAAACCTGAGACCGCCGCGTTCGCTGTGTTCTTGAAGTTGTGGAAAACTTGACGGAGAAACAAGGGTTGATTGGATGTCACGAAACTCGCAGTGGGGCAACCAGCGCAGAGACTCGGAAGTATCGTTTGCCAATGTCGCCTTTGCCTCCAGCATCGCTCTTCTTCCTCTTTTCCTTCCCTTTCTCCCAGAGTTCGCCCCCCCACAAATAATCTACTCCAGGGATCTGGTATCGCTGCTCCTTGCACCCTGGACGTCTCCGAGTAGCACGTCGCGTGTTCTCTCCCGGCTGCTCCAATCAGTCCTCTTTTTTCGTCTCCCCAAAAGCACCGTACTTCCCTGCTACCTCCTATGGATTGCAATCGCGTTGACTCGAACGCTGGTCGGTTTCCTGTTGTCGCGTAGCGTGGGCTGGGCCTACCCGCGCCTGTTCAACCACTGGGCACTCTACGAATCAAGCGGTGGATGTGGTCCTCCTCTCGTGGCGTATATGATTGCCTCTGGAGCGCGTCCAGACCTCGCTGTGCTACTCTCGTATCTCAAAGGGCGTAAATGGGAAGTTACTGAACCACTTGGCTTCTTGATCGTATGCGCGCTTCTAGCCGCACTTGACTACGCTCCCTGGACGTACGGTACAGCCATCGGACTCGCCATGCTCGCCATCACTCTTCGCGCACTCTTCTCTTCTCTGTATCTGGCCCAGGCACATTCAAGCCCGGATCTGCCCCATGGCTCCCCCCCAAAACGTCACCGTGCAGACATCCAAATGTCTCTTTCCCTCCTCGCTTTCGTCCTGCTACCCAATTCCATTCTTGCGTCTCTCACTACCCCACCCGTCCCCCAAATGCCATCACCACCCAGGGATGGCGTGCCCTTCCTCGAAATTGTCCTCCTGTCGTACCCTAGACCAAACGATACCCCCTCTTCCCCCGATCAAGAGTCGATTCTCTCTCAGACTATCTCCTCATATCTGCCGTATGTATCTTCTTCCACAGCGCTCTCCGTCTTTACACACGTGGCACCATCCAAACACCCTTCATTCTTGCAAGCCCAACGTCATTTCCAAGACGCGCCCGTCACGTTTTACACGGACGACGATACGCATTCGGATACATATCCAGGCCAGCATCTCCATCTCGCAGAAGCCTTTCGATGGATGACCGACAAAGGTGCGAGGGGCGCCGAATGGGTCATGGTCGTCGAAGACGACTTTCCCCTCTGCGGCGAATGGGGTTGGCAGGGAATGCGACACGTCATGCAAGTGCTCTCCCGGGGACATCTTGTCCCCTCTCCAGAAACGACCAAAATGTGGGGCGGATTTGTAGGCACAGGCGGCAGGTACGCCGCATAATTCTCTCACACAGGAACCGGAAGTTGGATCTCATCATTCGACAGCGGTTTGATTCTTCATCGGACGCTTCTCCCCATTCTGGCGCAGACACTTCGCATGTATGCTCTGGCAAAGTCTCCGTTTCCTGCGTTCATGGCACGGCGTCCGGCGGACATTATCGTCCAGGATTGTCTCCTTGGATCTGATCCACTGTGCCCCACGGCTCTGTCCTCTAAAGATGCAGTCGAAGGTTTATGGTTCACCCGCAAACGGCCAACTATGGTAATCTCATCACGTCTCATCATGGATCACATTGGTGGAAGTGCAAGTACTGCCAAGGGTAGGGTATATGACACAAACAAGTGGAGATGTGGATGGAGGCATCCATTTCATGGGCGCCCAGAAGTTGCTGTAGTGCCTGTCTGATGGTGGCTTGAACCACTGTGCCCCAATCTGTTCATCGAGCTGTTGATATCTGCTATGTACAATCAATCTAGGAAAAATATTTCGTACATGGGAATGACTCTTCTGGCATCTGGACCTATTCTAACCTGTCCAATATTTCTCTCCATAATTAATGAACAGCTCTTTTCCTTTCTTGATACCCTTCTCTAAAAAAATAGTCTATATCCATACAAATCATGGGTCTAATAGAACTCACTGGTGAAAAATCCAATCTGGTATTCTCCATTAACCACTTTGACTATTCAAGAGGATATCAGTTGTTTTTCTACAAGAAACATCAAGTACATACCCTTTGCATCCACATTGTCTTTTTTATTGTGGTTCAAGAATCTAGTTGCATTACTGAGATAAGCCGCATCAAATATTGGCAAATCATCAATCTCTTCATCTTGAGCAACATCAAATAGGTAGTTGAGGCCAACATGCTTGGAAAGTTCACTGTGTAGAAGATCTAAACATGAAATAAAGATAACCTAATAGAAACTCACTGTCTCACATCAGCAACTTTAGAAGGTAGGATGTGTCCAACATAGGCTACCAAGACCATTACAAAATGCAACACAAGGATGAAGACAACACTCACATCCAAGAAATGTATTTTTCCTCATGTCTGAAACTGCAAAGGCACCCAAACCATATGTTCCACATTTGACTTCAACTGGCTATTAAAAGAATGTGCATATTTAACTTGAAATCAAACTATTCACTATACCTTGCCAGCTTGATGCTGCATCTTGGTATTGGGACATGGTTTGCCAAAGGAGCCTCAAGGAAAGACATGAATTACTAAATACTATCTTGTAATCAATGCTCTTACCTCTATAATGCATTCTCAATTGGAATCCACCACAAGCTTGTTTTTACTCACCTAGCATCACAGTTGTTGCAGATGCCTGGAATACATTCTCTTCCACCAATTGAACAGCTGCAACTTTGATCATAACATCTTCCAATAGCACAGTGGCAGCCTTGCCATTGTCTTTCACCTGAAATATAAGTGAATCAATAATCATAGTAATCCAAACTGGATTCTTACATTTCACACCACATCTACACATCAGTGTACAGTGATATTTGGCTACAAAGCATGGGCAGTTATTACTGGTACATGGACCAGGATGAGCACAAGCATTGAGTCTAGGGTATTGCATGTTAGAAGCATTACAAATAATAAAAATCAAATCACACATTGGACAAGTTAATGGTTTGTTATCCACTTATGTCTTTATTAGAGTATTGTTAAGGGCATTAAAATAACAAATGTCTTACCAAAGACTGGTTTAGTTCTCTTTCTTTGTTGTATATGCCTGCTTTCTCTGTTTGAGTCTCCTACAAGTGATAAATCTGAAAAGCTAGATGAAAGGATGGTATCATCTGGAAACAATTGTAATCTTTGTACAAAAACCTGGAGATTCCACCAATACATCAGTTCCTGAATATAAAAAACTGTGAACTTACCTGTTTACAAGGTCTCAAGCATATAATTGCCAATTCACAAGGCAACAAATCTGGTGCAAGGCCAAGAATAGTTTCTAGTGTGTCTATAGAGCTCAGCTGATGGGATATAGGAGAGGAAGGGCAAAGGGATTCCTATAATTCAAATTAGATTGATTGCTGGTGATATCAATGCAAGAGTACTTGCCATGAACCTTTCAGGATCCTGAATGTGTCTGAAGCAATCTGGACCACATGGATCTCCTTCGGATAACATCAAGCCATGACCAGTTAACTGAGGCTTCCGAGAGGGAATATAGTTGTTAGCATGGTCTTTGTCTTCAAAACCATATTTTTTCATACGTTTACATAGAAATCACAGTATGAACGCACAATGAGTTTCACAGACCGCATGCAGGCAGTTTAAGCACGGACAGAAAACAGCAAGATTATTCATCAACCTTTGTCGTAGATTGTTTGCATCTGGTGTATGAGTGATATGTAGTTCTTCTTCCTGTTCGGTCTTGAATCTAGATGCGCCCGGCCAATGAAGAGCATCTCTGATATGACCACATAAGTGGCCACACAGGCGATCGTATCACCGGAGTAACTCACCTCTGGGACTGCTCCCACAATAACCCTTGGTTATGTGATTCTCGCAACTTCTGTTTGAACATTTCCATGCGGTCGATATCATCTCTATCAACTCGATGGATGGCGTGTAGTCGTTTGACTGTCTCTATCTGGATCATCTCCACTAATTTTCTTTGTTATATGTGATGACCGCATGAAACGATTGAAGCTTACTATCAGGATCAAACGGTTTCTCCCATTCCAAGACATCGAACGTGGCTTGGAACTTTACCGACGGAAACTGCTCGTCGTCTGCATAGGGCAAGAACTGCAGGTGATGGTCGTCTACGCGCATGCTCTTGGATGACGGCGGACACGATTCGTATCGAGGGTGAGGCTTGACCGTGCTCAGTTCGATGGTGACGACGGGCACTGACACTCTGGCCACACACGGGCCACCCGACTCGGCAGCCACGACGGTCACCACGGCGGGCCCGTCCACGGCGCTGGGCGCCCGCAGCGCGCTGTTGTCGAGCAGCCGCGCCACGCCCGCTCTGGCGACGTGTGCGACCTCGTGCTGGGTCGCGATGAACGACTGCGTGACGGTCCCGAGGATGTCACTGCAATACCCGGGCTCCCAGTCGTAGAACTCGTCCCAGACCTCTTTGTAGACGGTGCGCCCGAGCTGTTTGAGCTCGGCGAGCGAGCGAGGGGGCTCTTCGGAGGGGTTTGAGGTGGGAGCGGGGGTTGTGGTTGGGGAGCTGGGTTCGGTGCGGTCGATGTATGCAGGGAGATCCATCGTGTGTGGGGGAGAACGAGGAGAAGCGAGAGATTTAGTTATGTGGCTCAAAGTCCGAGAGGAGAAGTACGCGAGGGCGGAATCTAAGTTTGCCGGGCGTTCTTGAAAGGCGATAATATCTGGTGGTTGTCTATACCGTCTAGCTAGAGCGAGTGATAAGGCACCACTCACGATCGTCGCGAGTGCTCAACCAAGAAAGATCTAGTAGAGATATTAGTGGTCGTCTGGGTTGTTGTGAAGGAATTTCGTGCTTTATAAACCGCCTGAAACGTCTGGTTTGCTGAAGAGATGTGGCACTAGTTACATCTACTCGGTTATGGTCAACCTTGACATGTGACAGCGGAAGTAAATTCGACTCGATCGATCAACTTGGCATTTCAATCAGTGCAGTTAGTTCTACTCTTTAGCAAGTACACCACCGTGCTTGCCAAACTGACCATCCCTCATCTCCCTCACCCGCTTGATACCAGCATAAATATCCTCCTCCCTCGGCGTCCTATCA
>JBBPMS010000089.1:16913-35720 GCA_038090435.1 Phylloporus scabripes | reverse complement strand
TTTCAATCAGTGCAGTTAGTTCTACTCTTTAGCAAGTACACCACCGTGCTTGCCAAACTGACCATCCCTCATCTCCCTCACCCGCTTGATACCAGCATAAATATCCTCCTCCCTCGGCGTCCTATCACCCACCCACTCTCGAATCCACGCCCGCAACGCGCCAAACTCTGTCCTCGGCGGAGTGTCCGCGCGCTCAGCTGCCGTTGCATCCCCGTCCTGCCCACCCTCCGATCGCGCCCGCCACCCCCACCCATCCTCAAACACCGGCCCCCTCAACCCGACCTCCATCCAAAACACAAGCGCCACCGCGAGCGTCTCTGTCTTGGGCACGACCCCCAGAGCCCGCATCCAAACCAATACCTCTGGGATCTCCTCCGCACGTGACGACAGCCCCAGCAGCGCGACATACGCCGCAAACGTGCTCTCCGAGGGCACCACCGTCGGGAGCGGCGGGCCCAGGTCCATCTGCTCGCCCACGCCTCGCGGTCGCTTTGCGCCAGAATTTGCAGGGCGGGCCAGGAAGCGCCCCGGGTCAGGCGTCAGGACACGCGCGAGTTCTTGCAAGACGCTCTCACAGCCCTTGGCACGCGCTGGCGTCACGCCACCACCGAATGGTCCGATCGCGTGCTCAAGGGCAGGCCAGTTGCCAAATATCATGCCGCGGAAGATGGACCGTGCGACTTCTGTCGAACGGCGGTTCGCCCAGATGCCGACGACGGGTGGAGGGACTGGAGATTGGAGAAGGGAACCGAGATGCGCGACGAGCAGGTCGCGGGTCGGGGAAGCACTATCGAAGCCAGTGATCAAGCTAGTCTGCCCCGAATCATGGTCGGGATGTGGCGCATCGTGCCTGTCGAAGTCTTGGTACCTTGGGAGCTCGGTAGCGCTGTACGGGGTCATTGTCGGGGCAATAGGTTCACCTCGCTTTTTGAATAGTCGGGTGTCAGCAATGTACCAACTCATGGCTCCTTTTAGACTCTCCCCGTCCATCTTCGAAGCTTGCATCGCCGCCTTGAGTAGTATGCGAAGCATTAAATTAGTGGGGGGAACAAAATACAGCGATGTTAGGTGAGTCCAAATATAAAATATTGCGTCCGGACGGCGGATGCGGAGGAGGGAAGTAAAGAGCGTGTGGATCGGGTGAACTTTAAGGTAGGGAGAGATCAAAGTTCGAGGTGGGTTGGACTGGGAAGACGAGGCTGTCACTTCCTCAACATCCCGCTTGACAGCTTCCTCAAGCAGATAGAAAGCCTCCTCGGGGCGTCCGCTTTGAACGAGCACGTCGATACCCACACAGAGGGCTTTTCTATCTATCCTCATCTCGTTTTTGACATTGCACTTGCCCCGTCTGCTAACAACCTCATTGACGAATTCATCCCAAAGCTTTTCTGCCTCGTCCAGAGCATTCCGCCGTAATAAGCCTTGTATGAGGACGATGTACGTTGCCCTAGTTGGCTTGTAAGTACTAGTTCCTTCTTTGGTCGCCTTGAAAAGATCAAGTAAGGAACTAGCAGAGAGTGTGTGGTCATGGGAACCAGTATGGAGAGCTGTAGTCCAGTCATAGATGTCAATGTTTGGCTTGATGGATGCATCGGTGTTGGGTGAAGGGGGGGGAGATTTTGAGAGGTCAAGCTTAAGCAGATGGTGGAAGTATCGGAAGGCAGACTGACGGTCATACCGCATGGAACGGAGGTATTGGGTATTAGCTTTGTGAGCCGTCCCTTCTGCAGCCTTTTCGTCCGTGTCTATGTCAACCTCGGTGGTATATGGCGGGGTGACGCCATTTTCCAGACATTGCTTCCTGATGGTATGGAGGTAATACGCACTTGATTGTACGTTGCCCAATGATGCATATGCTCGTAGCCATGCTTCTGATCTCTCCATTGTGATAGGAATGGAGCCGCGACGGCGAAAATGATCCAACAATCGCGGGGAGCGGAAATTGTCCCTGACGAGTACCCTTTCAGTGTCTGACCAGAGGGCCAAACCTCTTTTCTCCATCTCTTTCAATACGTCAATGGCGACATCTGTGGCGACTCGTGATCTATCAAAGAGTGAAATAGCCTGGAGGAGCATGTTGAAGTGAAATGATTTATAGGTATGCGAGTGCGGAGGAAGGTCGATCAGGTGTGATGTGAGTGGTCGAAGGAGGGATACAAGTGAAAAATAGGCGATGGAATGGGCTGTGAGGATAAAGAAGGGTAGTGCATGGAACTTGTTGATAGGCGGACAAGGCGATGGGATGGACGTGAGAGGGAACGCGAGATCGTACAAGGCTGAATGAGCGTCGCTCGGGGATTTAATTTTGTGCGACGCGAGAGCAAGGACAACCCACGACGGGGTCTGACCCGAGTCGTGTTCGGCGTGGTTTCTGCGTAAAATCTCAAGCGCACGTTCAAAGGTGGGCGAGTACACGACGGGGCTCCACCGGGCCCAATCGTCGGGTGTTACGCCGTTGCGCTGGAGAGTATCGCGCAGGGCTGGGTCGTGTCGGTCAGCATAGCGCAAAAGAGGTACGAGCTCCCAGATAGGTTTCTTGGTGATTTTGTGCGCAATCTTGGAGAATCCGAGGGTGCGCTGCTCAAGCGGTGCGACGGTGAGCAGCGACGAGATACATCGGGACTGAGTTCGACGTGCCCGACGAGAAAGGCTCTGCATGGACTGTTGTTGTGTCAGTTGTAAAACCAAGTCTTAAAGACAGACATACAGTGCTCGTCGTTGCCAACGACGACGACGAGCTCAACGTCAGCAACGGCGGGACGCGTGGAGCGCCACAATGACAACACAACCAAACATGGAGCGGCTTTCACGCTCCGCTGTTTTCTCTGCCCGGCCTTCCTTGCTCCCAACCACAACCTTGTTGGGAAAAAAAGACGAGCAATGCCGCGCATCCTCTTTGTCAGTGGTTTCCATCCCTCTACACGCGCTCGTGACCTTGCCTACGAATTCGAGCGGTATGTATTTTCTGACCAACTTTTTTCCGAAAAATTTAAGTCATTTATGCAACAGCTACGGTCCTCTCGTACGATGCGATGTACCAGCACCGCGCAACCCACACGCCAGTTCCAATCCGTAAGTATTTCTCGAAATTCGCTTCAACCCCTTGCCCTATCCAGTCGACGCGTGCGCTCCACGAACGAGACCTCGCGTGTACCAGAACATGAACGCGAGCGAGACCTGACCACGAGAATATGTGCCGTTGTCGATATCGATCCTCTATCTCGCGGGTGTCGTCGTTCGCTACCGTTGGCGATACGTTCGAATCGCACGGGGAAAACGTGTCTTCGACTACGGATTCCGTTTCATCATTTCGTCCTTGCGCTTCGATTTATCGCGCTTTCGCGTATTACAAACCATCTTCGAACGATCGCTCAATCTCGCGTCTCGTAGCTATGCTTTCGTCGAATTCCGCAGTCAGCGTGACGCCGAGGACGCTTATTACGATATGTGAGCCTCATCCTCGGTCCTCCACTTACTCGCCTGACGGTATCACAAAGGCACGGAAGATACTTTGAGGGTTCGCGGTTGAGTATCCAGGTCAGTACTTTGTCTGGAGTGTGCTTTTCTCGGCTTAAGTCATTTCAGTGGGCCAAAAATCCACCTTCCTCTGTTTGGCGTTATGATAGGCGTTCTCCTCCTCACCGTTCGAGCGGCCGTGATCGTTCTCGTAGCCCTCGTCGCCGCCCCGAGCCTCGCGACGACCGCGATTATCGCAGCAACGGTGTCGACAGGGACAGGGATTTACCCGATAGAGACCGCGACAACCGGGATGGAAGGGACAGAAGGAGACGCAGCAGGTCCCCTGACAGAAGGCGGAGCCCCTCACCTGCTGACAGGAGGAGGACAGACGACAGGGACCGGAATGCGAGGACGCCTCCTATGGAGGATGTCAAAAAAGACATTGACGAACGTGAGAGGGAGAGGGCCCCCGCTCAGACGCCTCCTTATGAGCACTGAGTCCTGGTTCGTATTCAGCTCTTTTACCTTTGAAAGCGCCTTGTTTTCTTGTCGCTCGCTGTGGTCACTATGCCCGAGAGTTTGAGCCATGTCGTACATAAACTTTCTAAATGCCATTTGTTGGTTATAATAATTGCGTAATAAACTTCATATTCACCTTGTCTTCGAGCGACCACGATGCAGCATTCACGACGAGTGCCAACGATTGATGACCTCAAGGTAGGTCGTGCTTTGTATCCAGTGAACACTAACAGACTCGGCGAGCAGGTTAAGCTATGTTACATCTGTCGTGAGGAGGAACGCTACGACGGTACTTGACTCCAGTCTAGTTTTGCTACGTCGACTCACATCATTTATTAGCCCCAGGAAGTCCACCTCGTGCTTGGACACATCCATGCACATGTACTTTGATTGCCCACGAATCGTGTCTCCTTCGCTGGATCCAATCTTCCCAATCCAATCGGTCGCGCGCTGCAAACGCCCTCAAGTGTCCCCAATGCAACAGCTCCTACGAATTGACGAGCTCGAACCCGCCCCTGCTCCGCTGGCTGAATATGGGAAACAAGGGACTGTCCATCATCGGGCGAATCGTCACCCTGGGCAGTTTGACCGTCATCATCGTCAGTCTCGGCACCGGTGTGTCCGCCAGCTTGGTCCCATCCGCCAAGTAATTCTCATGCTTTGTCAGGCATGTATATCCTGAGCACTGCGTATGGAGCATATGCCGTCCGCGAATTCCTCGGCACCGAGTGGGTAGCTACTCTCTTTAGTTGTGTCCACCGCGCTGATGCCCGCCTCGTGCCAGAATGTTTGATACACTTTTGACAGACGATCCATCCAACTGGCCCTGGCATAGCTTTATCAACCTCCCGCTGATCCCGCTCGCCCTCATCTTTTCCCGCCTCCCTCTCAGATCCAATGTTACCCCGCTTATTCCACTATTGCTTGCATGGCCGACGAGTACGCCTGTCGTGGGGAATGGCGTGAACAGGCTCGGCGCGTCGAGCGCGGATGCGTTGTCAGGCGGTGCATCTGCAAAAGACCTTTTCCCTCTCCTCCCTCACTGGCCCCCACCCCCATTCATTCTAGGCCTGTTCGTCTTTCCAGCCATCCGAGAGGGGTACAAGCGGCTATTGTCGCAGTTTTCCAAATGGGTGCTTGGGACGACGTCTGGAGCAGGCGAAGAACACGGACAGGGACAACGACGAGGGGAACGCGACATGCACCGGGCACTTTTGGGTGCGGTCGCCGATGAGGAGCCGTTCCTCCGGATCCGCGTCAATGCCCACATGGACGAAGAGGATGTACCGGGCATTCAAGGACGGCGCGCGAACTGGGCTGCCAGGCCCAACGGGAACGGAAACTGGAATGGCGAGGACATCGAGGATGATGGAGGGGGCGTGGCTGCTGCGGCTGAGGACACGATCCGCGTCTCTGGGACGTCCATTGGACGACTGATCGGCGGGGCATTGATCATACCGCGGATATCATCGTTGATGGGTTCGCTGCTCTTTCGCCTGTCCAAGCACTCGGTGTGGTTGCGCAGGTTTTTGGCGATACGGCCGCCGTTGCGTGCGGCTGAACGGATTGGGCCGCTTGGCTTAACGACGGGACGACCGCTCGGGACAGGTCTTGGAGGTTTGCTGGGTACGCGTGCGGTGCCAGGGGAGACGGGCTTGTTGAGAAAGTTGGGCGTGGCGGGTATGTTGGGGTTGAGCGTGGCTTGGCGGGGTACGTACGCCTGGGCGGAATGTGACCCCGTTTGGTGCGTTTGCTGTCCGTCTCCTTGTTTGCGAGCTGACTGTGCTCGGTAGGTGGCGAAACTCGTTGGGCCTTGGGTTGTTTACGATCGTATGCCTTTTTTTTCCCCTCATTTTCATGAGTGAGCGTGACTGACGGCGTGGCAGGCCAAGGATTGTCTACACCTTCTTCATCTTTATCTTACGAAACGCGAGCTGGAGAGTCGGCGGGTGAGGAATCGGTCGTTTGAGGGTGTGGACATTCGAGAGCTCGACCTCATTGACCCGCAAGCATACATATGAAGGGCACTTTCTTTCGCTTTTCTCGTTATGAATGGGCCATGTTTTCTTGGAATATGTACAATGCATGACATTCTTCTGTCGAGTACTCTGTCATTATTCTGGTATCGGAACGACCAGTAGGCTCGGGCGGGAATCTCAAGGGGCCAGCACGATGATCATCACGCGAATTATGCCTGCAACATCGTTTGTAAAACATCACACGTAGCTCGTATTATACGCAGAAGTAGTCCATGTGCATTTTTCGGTGACACATGTAGCGCCACAAACCATGGATGCACAAAAGATACTCAAGAGAGGGAAACCGCCAACGAGTGGCGTCACACCAGTCAGTCCAGTTCCAACACCGTTCCTCGCTGTACGCTTCCCCAGCCTATGTCGGGGCGATGCGTCCGTCAGCCGTTTTCGGATTGAGAACACCAAAACACACCAACGAGCCGCCAGTGCTTCTCGATCCGCCGTGACAGCGCTACCTTCTCGCCAACCTCGGTACACGCGGGCGACGTGAGCTGAATCTTGGCAAGGTCTCCCTTGACGCTCAAGACGCGACCGCCCGTAGACGTCGACCCAATATTGATTAGTAACAGCTCGTTCTTGGTCAGCTTCGACACCTTGGTCTGTTTCTTGTCTTCTGTGCGTACACCGAGAAGTCGGCGGAGCAAAAAGAGGCTGATTTCGAGTTCTTGGGCCGAAAGCTGTGAGGGGCAAGGGAAAAAGTCGGAATGAGACCGTACCTGTGTACACCTTGGGAAGCTTGCCAACAGCGCCCAAGACTTGCCCCACCAGCCGATCCGCACGGCAGAGTGTCGGGTCAATCTTAGTTCCGACACCGATCAATCCACCCGGGACGGCAAACGACAGGTGGTTGCTCTCGGCGTGCAACGAAACGATCTTGCTAAAGATGGGTTTACATCTATTTCTTCCTGCGCTGTCCTTGGTCACGATTCCGGGTCTAATCTCGACTTCTTGCCCAAGTCGGAGAACGCCGGTGAGGATGGAGCCACCAGCGACACCGCCTTTAAGTTCGTCCACTTCAGCACCGGGTTTGTTCACGTCAAAGGAGCGGATGACAATGAGACGCGGGTCGGTGGTGAAATCACGGATCGGGATTGGGATGCGTTTAACAATGTATTCATTGACAGCGTCAATGTTGTATTTCAACTGGGCAGATATAGGCACGATGGGCGAGGACTCTGCAACGGTACCTGACGAGTTGTCAGCGGAGCGATATACACCGAGAAGAGATGAGCACACCTTTCACGAATGCCTCTATGCTCTTTTGGTGTTCTAATGCCTGTGTCTCCTTTATCAAGTCGACCTTGTTTTGCAGGATGATGATGTTCTCTAGTTTCATGATTTCCACGGCGGCAAGATGTTCTGATGTTTGAGGCTGAGGGCAGGTTTCGTTTCCGGCGATAAGTAACAGTGCGGCATCCATGACAGCAGCGCCGTTGAGCATTGTAGCCATCAGAATGTCGTGTCCAGGACAGTCGACGAAGGAGACGTGTCGGATGAGCTTCATGCGGTGACCACAGCCAGGTCGTTCGCATGGTGGGTTGTCCTCTTTGTCGGAGCGATATGATCGGTAGCAACCCGGCCGGGGGCATGCTTCGTTCTCGCACTTATAAATCTAGGGTGCCAGTGTAGCCGAGTGCGTCAACGTACAGAGAAGGAAGGCATACGAACCTTGGCGTTGGCATAACCGAGTTTGATGGTGATGTTCCGCACGAGCTCGTTTTTGAATCGAACGGTCATAACCCCCGATATAGCTTTCACGACCGTGGATTTACCGTGTGCGACATGCCCGATCGTGCCTACGAGGGTATTGGCAAAAACTCATCCGAGATACTTGGTCAGCCCACCTAAGTTGATCGTTGCCTGTGATCACTTCAAAAAAGGAGGAAGAGGGCGAGCGTGTTGACCTACTTGTTTTGAGATGACTTCGGGGGACAATGGCGTGAGTGTCGAAGGATCGACGTTAATCTTGGGTACATCCTCGACATCGTCGTCAGACTCTTCCGAATCGGATTCATCGTGTCGTTTTCTGAGCGTTTCTTCGTCGGACATTGTGGTTTCTTGTACGAGTTCAAGTTGTTCGCGATCTGCTGTGACTCGCGAGTTTGATTAGAACAGGACCCCCGATAGAGGGGTCATAAATTGCTATTATTTATTTATTTTTTGGCAGGCAGACGTCACCTGGCAGAGATTAACGGCCACAAATATTCATCCAGGGGCAAATGGCTGCGCCATTGGGGTTCAAACCGCCCGTAAGCCAAGTTGGTCCTGATTATACATCGTATCTGTCCCGCTCCACTCCAGGCCTTTGAAATGTTTACAGAAGGTAAGAGTTCTCAAACGGTCGACGTCTTGTCACTCGATTGCAGTATCATACAGCGGACGAAAAATATCCTGGTCAAACGGGCAGCGGTATTCCCCCATCCCCGACCATTGAAAATCCAGGCCAGGTGCGCACGCAATTTCTCTCATTTCTCATGGCGTGCCTCACACAACGCCCTAGGTTTATCCGAGATCAGACCCCCAAGGTGAGAACCAGCGTTTTCTTACCGAGACCCAAGTCATACGTACCCTTGACGCTTCGTTCACCTGCAGCGGCGCCATTGTCCATCGCACCAGGGACATCTTCCCGGGCCGCTCTACACTCTGTCACGGGAAACCCCTACCTATTCGAGAACGGGCTTCACAAGCTGGACATGGTCCTGAGTGATATCATCAGCATCCTGGAGAACGAAGCAGCATCGAGCGGCTGCTCAAACGAGGGGTTTTCCTATTTAGAGAAATTCAAGTGCTGGAGGAAGGAATTAGTGGATATGGGTCATCAGAGTAGTTTCAATCGCATATCCGACAGTAGCGGAGCATGTCGATTGCCCAGCGAGGAAGGGGGGCTCTTTGTTGAGTAAGGTTGCATCAATTCTACATGAAATATCGAGTGATACATTGGACAACCAAATTTACTAATCATACACAGCTTACACGGTCATGGCTAGCTAGTGAAACACAAGTCATTGTCAGGTACAGCAAAAATGGGAATTAGACACTGCGTGGTATGGGGTGTTCATCTGCGCATCAGCTGTGACTGTCCGTTTCCTGTACAGAAGATTCCGAAATGCAAGCGCGGGCGTGACAGCAGTCGTGATGGGACCGGCTTGTCGTCGTTTGGAGTCGGTTGAATCTGGACTGCTGGCCGTGCAGGGTGTTGCTTGTGTATGGGACGAGCGCGGCGGGCGGCCAAATCGAGCAAAAGTCTCTTCTTCCGCTTGTCCTGCGTCACTTTAGAGGGGAAAGCATCGGGGGCTGGAAAGCCGGATCAGTATTACATACAAGGTCACGAGCGCAAATGACTCCTTACGTGGCATAGACGCAGCGATGTTGTTCAACGGCCATGGTGGCACGCGCAATGGTATCACCGTACTGGATGGACGCGCAAGCTGTGGCTCCCCTTGTGGCCGCGATCGACTGTTGGTATTTTTCATGAGGTCGGCTATGCCAAGCTGTGTGTAAGGATCGCGATTGCGCCGAATGACCAACTGGGTCGTCAGTGGCAAGAGTAGTCTATCCACTCGTTCTAGCGAGGTCAAGTAAATTTATTCTCTCTCGACGTCCAACAGGAATGACGCTTGCCTTGGAGGTCGTTAGAAAACTGGTCCCGATTGTGGCGGATAATCAAGACGAGCAGTCTGAAATACGCCGCTTTGTACAGCTGTAATTTAGGCGAACATGAGGTGAAGAGGTGGAGCTTCACGCCCGCTCGATTGAGCGTTGTTCGTGCCACCTGAGCGGTCGGGTCAGACTGTGAGCCAACGAAACAAACAGATGGATAAATATACCTCCATCAACGCAAGTAGCTGTGAACGCGGGTCAGAAATTGAAGAAGTGAATAAGTGAATGGTAACCTTTCTTCCATGGGACTGAATGTCGGTGTCGGTCAACCGCTCATTGAGGCGGTCGAGGTCTTCCGACGCCTCTAGGAAATTTTGAAGTGAAGATAGACGGTGAGCAATATCGATCACAAATTTCTGCAAGGACGTGTACGTAGATAAGTGGAGGTTGTCCATGATGGGAAAGAGGATAGAGACAAGAAAGAAATGGGGGTAGTTATAAAGTACGGAGATGGAAGAAGATGTACAAAGGGTGCGGTATATTCCGATGTGGAACTGCCCACTTGCTACATTGTGTCAGCTAAATCAATTCATTCAATCCTGGGATGATCATACGGCAGTGGCAATCCAACAGATGCCGAACTCGGCTTACAAATTATGTAATTTACGCGTCTTTGCTGTTCACCCCCGTGGCCATGCAATCCTCTGCCCACAGACTTCAGGCAGAACGGCAAAAGCAGCTTGAGCTCAGGAATCAGATCGAACGCCTACAAGCTCAGCTTGTCGATATCCCATCTCCTCAATCACCCAAGCGCAAGAAACCAGACGCTACCCTCCTCGCCCCCGCGACACCCTCCCCGAGTGAGCCGACAGCGTGATTGCCTGTTGAGGGTCTCATCAACCAACAGGAAAGAAAAGGAGGACCGAACAGACTGCTGGCCAGGAACGTAAACGACATGCAGGTAGTTCATCCCAGCCAGATCGTCCGCGGCAGCAGAGCGCGCCATCGGTTCGTGGATCTGACACAGTCCACGCGAAACCAGCACCGTCTAACGTGCTTCATAAACTTGCTGCCTTGCGAACGGGACCCACTTCTCGCGCCGAGCACACCCCCGTCGCACGATCGCTGGACCTCGCTGAGAGACCGAATGTACCCGAACCTGGCGCACAATCACAGGCGTTGCAGGAACGTGGCGTCGGAACATGCCCCGCGTCCACTTCACTGGCCACCCTGCCAAAAAGAGACGAGAACCTCGTGGTAGTCGAGGACCTGGAAATGGGACCCACGGATCATAAACCACCCGCTGATGACCCTTTGTTTGAGCGCCTCGAACCCAACTCTGGCATCCATCTCCTGTACGTCCCTTTTACCATTGAAACACACTGTATCTTAGTGACATAACCTTAGCTCACGTTCCATCCCACATGAGGACCTCCAAGAGTATCTCCGCGGACGATATTACCTTTCACCTTCGCGACTTTATTCCTGTATTCGACTTCTTCCAAACAGATCTGGCTATGATGTCCCTATGGATGGTGACTGGGTTACCATCGCCGTTGTGGCGGAGAGAGGTCCCATCAAACACACTCGGGCACCAGTGGATATCACCCCCGGGGACGATGGTCGTGTCTCGGACAATGACATCGAGTCGAGTAATAACACTGCTTCCCGTAAGAAATTTGGCAAGAGTGGCTCGGAGGGTCAAAAAAAGCCCCACGGTAAAAAATATGTGAACATGAAACTGATTGATTTCGGGGCCCGTTCTCGGCCTTCTGCATCTGGGGGAAGCTCGGTCATCCGTGGAGATGCATTTTTGACTCTGTTACTGTTCGAGTCAGACGGATTTGATAAGCTCACGGGGGAGACGGGGAAAGTGAAGAAGATTTATCAGGGAGGGAGCAGGGGCGCGTTTGAGGCCATGTCCAAACTGAAGGAGGGCGATGTTGTCGCCCTCCTTAACCCAAAGGTTCTCAAACCTCTTCAGGTTTGTTTTTCGTTCTCTAGCTAAATTCTGCATCACTCATTTCCCCTCAGCGCAATGACAAGACACCACATCCCGTGGACAATATCCTCGCAGTTACCCCAGAATCCGCTACTTCCATTGCAATCATCGGACGCGCTCGCGACCTTGGCATGTGCAAGGTTACCAAGAAAGACGGCAAACCCTGTGGAAGTTGGACGGACAAGAGAGTTAGCGACGTCTGTGATTGGCATTTGACGAACGCCGTTCAGAGACAGCGGGCAGGGAGAGCCGAATTTTCTGCCGGGTTTGCTCCTCCACTTTTTTTTCCAAATACTAGATAACAAATGTGTGTATAGGACATCGGGTATGATGACTTCTGCGCGGAAACGCAAACCCGAGTATGACCCCTCTCGTCAGTGGGGTCTCCAACCTGAGCCGACGGCGGGTAGTTCGCTCTACGTTGTCTCTGGACATGTCGTCGGGGGAGCAACCGGAGATATTTTCACCTCGGAAAAGCTAGGCAGAGAGGCGCAGGAAAAAGCAAGACGGAGGCTCGGACAGGACGCCGATAAAGAACTCAAGATGTTGTTGGATAGAGACAAGGAAGGAATGAGGGCAGTCACGACAGCGAGGGAGAGGGTGGCCAAGATGTTGAGCAAGTCCGGGGGCGGCAAGGGGAGAGTAAACGAAAAGAAACCCGACAAAGGCAAGGAAAAGGCGGTGGAGGTGGAGGTGGAGGTGGAAGACGAGGAATCGTCGAGGGTGCCTGTGAAAGCAGCGTACTCCGCGAATGTCATCAAGCATCTCGGGTTCGATCCCGCCGCGAAAGCAGGGCGGAAGCGCGCGGAGGACCTCTCCATCCAGAAAAAGGTATGTTCGTCGTCACCGGATATATCCTGACCTTGATGTCATCGGGTAGCTAGAAGCACTGGCTGCAATTCAGCAATCGAGAAAGGACATTCACCTTGCTCGAAGACCAGGTACAAACATACGTTCGGGGGTCTCTGTACCCGCGTTCATGGTCGAGGAAGATGGCATCAACACTGAGGAGTATGATTCTGACCTGGACATTGTATATAGAGAGGATGAAATGGTTGATTTGGACGCTAGTAGTGACATTTGAATAGAGTCTAATATTTATATCGATGCCCGGGTCGATCATGTAACATATTCCCCAACATGAATGCAGGCAGAGTGAAACGAATCTTTCTACTTTCGGCTAATAACTCACCGCCAGTGCTTCAGGCGAACACCAAGGTTGGGAAACACCCGATGTTCGCTAGCATTGCAAGCATATAGCATAATCACGTACTACTTCAGTAAGTATCAGGAGGCGAATGTTCCCAAAACCATTCACCAGACAAACCACTGGTCTGTTCCCTTTCTCCCCGGAATCATTCAATACTGCCTTTTACTAGCTGCCATGGAATTTGTGCGCCTTTTTTTAGTCTTTTAGTTCCCCTCGAGACCAGGCTTCATCTGCCGGCTGCTGAGCCTGTTATTACCGTCCTTCAATGACGTGGATCGCGCCGTGGATATCCTCACAGCCAGATACATACTACAAGGCCAACACCATCTTTCCTTTGCGTGGCCGGACTTGGAGGCGAAGCGGATGTGCACGTACCCTACGAAGGGCATGTCAGTGGCCAGGAGCGAGCAGGACCCCTGTGCACTCCGCACGCCCGTCGGAAAGGCGGTAGATCAATGGGCGCCTTTGGGCGCTTCACTCGACACGGAACAACTTGGACACTGGCGGGAGTTTGGCCGCGGTGACTTGTAGCCTCCTTCCCCCGTCATTTTTTTTTTGATCACCTCTCGCAGGTGCGAATGACAGTTACTCCATGTTGTCATTTTTGATGTCGTAATGCTCTTTTCCGCCGTCGATCTGGTCTCGACCACTGGAACCGCATCCGTTGCAGGTCCTTCTCGTGGCCAGTTTCAATGTAGAGCTCACCGTCTGTGCTTCGGACTGGATTTCGTGGGTACGCTTGCTCGGAGAATGTCTGGAGATGGGTTCGCGTGCACCGACCGCGATCATGGCCATGACTGATTTGAACTTGCCATCTCGAGACTAGCGTGATGCTAGCAAAGATGGATTGGTCCTAGCATATGTACACGTAGATAGCTTTTCGATGAAATCACAGACTGGCAAACTGCACGCCATGAAGGTATATATAATGGACACCGTTCTTGGAGTATGTAGTGTGAATGATCACTGAAGCAAAGGAAAGAGAGAAAAACAGAAATGACAGGAAATCCACGATACACGAATAGATACAGGTGCTACATTCACTGCAAAGCAAATGCGGATATCATTAACGACATTCGATCTCGTCATCGAAAAACGATCAGCAGAGAAAACAGCGTGAAACGAGAACAAATGAGCCAAGAGGGACTGAGAAAAATCGAAAACAATGCTGTTTAAATGGCAAGGAACGGAAGCGGCCTCGACATTGGATCTCCATACATTCTATGCACTTGGTGCAACACCTCTGGCTCCTGGCCCCGGATCCGTAAACATCTTTGAAATAGCTTCTTGTCGATCGTGAACTGCACCCGACTCGCGAGGTGTTGACCTGCAACCAGGTCTTTGATCACCCCAGCGATCAGCCGTTGCTTGTGCACATTGATCAACGGCTCGAGTTGCATCGACGAAGGGAGCGCCGTGAGGGGGTCAAACACTTCAGGATGACATGGCGAGTCGAAGCTGCCTGCTTGTGGATCAATGGAAACAGGCTCGTTGGGCGCCGTGGGATCAATCAAGTCGGGGAGCTTGCTATAGCGATAGAGCTGGGCGAGGTAGACGCCTAACAACCAAACCCATCATCAGTTATCAACCAACACCGCCGCCAGTAGACTCACCGATAAAGGGCACGCACGCAGACGGTGTGCTACCCTCGGCACTCTTACCCCACGATTGCGAATCCGAGGCACTACTGCTCAAGATTGTAGAGGCATGCGAACGCACATCAATCGGCTTGGCATCGACCATCGCTGAGACCGCTTCGTGCATCGCCTTGAAATCGTCTTCGGCATTTACAAATTGCGACAGCTTCTGAAAGATTTGCATCTCCCACGGACCGACTCGACCCCAATGTCGATGCATCGCCTTGTTGACCCATTCGTGCCGCAGTCCTGCAAGCACGGCCGCCAGCGTATGAAAGTTGCTATGACTATATGATTTCTGTACACACAGTGAGCACAACGCCGTAAACCAAACAGCACACGTACGAATGCAAGCCGGATAAACTTGGCCACGAGCGTATGTCGATCGCTCGGAGGGGTCAACACGATCTCGGATACAACGAAATTAGCCATCAGGTTGAACCGTCCCCGAACGACGGCCAACGCGCTCGTCTTGTGACTATTACTTGACTCTTCTTTCCATTGTGCTCTGTCTTTGAGGTATTGCGCCCAGTCGAGCACGTTGACTTCTTGGCATGACATCCAATCGTCCATGATGAGTTCCTCGGGCTTGATCCCCATGAACAGTTCTCGGTCGATCATGGAGAAATGTTGCGCCAACACGTCCGCTCTGACATTCAACACCCAACATCGATGCAATTTACGACCCGTCGGTGTCAAAATCTTGCCGGGAGGCGTGAGTGTCGGTCCAGGTGCAGGCAGCGGACCTGGGGACGATGGGCCCATTGATGAACCTTGGGACGTCGACGGTCGCGAAAACAACCGGCTCTGCAAAATCTCGAGTGGAACCGCATCTTCCGGTGCAGGCTTCGCATCCGCCCCTCTCATCAGTGACAACAGTATCGGTGATGACACCATATCGACTGGCGTCAAAGGAAACCCGGCCGACGATCCCGAAGGCGGCGCAGAGCTGAAATAATCATCCGAGACCGTGATCTGGGACGGTGTCACGGGCAACGATGCCCGTCGGTCCATGAACGAGCTCTGCCTCACTGACCCCGTCTCGTGCTGATCAATGTCATACACGTCGTCGTCGTCCTCTTCATCATCCCCATCGAAGAACCGCGAGCGCTCGTCGCCAAAGTCGCCTGCCGCCATACGTTCCTGGATCGTCCGCACCCATCCATCGACTTTAATCGCATTTTCCTTGCGTCTCTGAGGATTGATCTGCCCCTCGAGTCGTTTCAGCGCCTCGTCCACACCTCCATCTTCATTGTCCTCGCTGAGCGAATCAACAATCGCATTCACCTGCCATTGTTGGATCCCGTTCCCGAGACCCGCAAGCCCGAAGGACGCCGCCGAGTTCTCCGACGCTACAGAGTCCCGCGACCGTATCCCCATCGACGACACGCTCTCGCCCGACCGTCGTATAAACTCGAAATCCCGACGCAAAGGTAGCCTCCGGGGGACCTTGCGCAATCCAGTCGGCGGCGCTGGGCCCGAATCCCCATGCATTTCCGAAGACGTGTCCGACAAATCCAGATCGTCAATCGACGCCACGTCAAACTGCCACGGTGGTCGTGCCTGCACCTCAGCCACCAACGGGTTCAGTCTCGACCGCGAAGACAAGATCGACCCAAAGGACTCCGTAGAGTGCGTTCGCGTAGATAACGTCGCCCTCGAGACAGCAGATAGCACAGACTTGCACGATATCCGTCTGTGGTTCATCGCCCTTGTATCGGTATGGTCCTCTTCCTCCTCCGTCACCTCTGACACGGACCGCAGATGATGCGACGATGCACTCGGTTCCAAGACTTTGGCCTGCTCGGCCGGCGACGCAGTAGCGCTCGTGGTGGATGTCATCTCAGCTTCCGCACCAGTGACATGTGACGTCTCGGGCGATGGCGGTTCAATCATTTTCAGATACTGCTCCACGCCACCACGCACACCCAATAGATCCCCGCTCGCGCTCAGCTCGAGATCAAATGCAGATACGTTGGCAGGAACGGCAATCCCCGTGTCCACCGTTTGTCTCGAGTTTAACACGCGTTTCCACCGTCCCAAGCGCCCGATTGTCTTGACAAACACCCGCGAGAGTGCGCGTTGCGGAAACGTGATCGGTGGAGGGGATGGCGTCAGCGTCACCACCGCGCCCGGCGTAACCGAGATGCTTGCTCGACTCTGTTGCAGGATATTTCGCTGTAGGGGCTGTTGGAGGATGGCAGTCGAAGCCGACGCAATCGCGCTGGTCCTCGTGGGTGACGCCACACCGCCCGACGATCCAAACGCAAAGGCGGTGCCTGACTCTCCGCTTCCGAGGAAGACCGAAACGCGCTCCTCTGGTGCGAAATCAAGGTCCACGTCCGAGTCGTCTTGGTCTTTGGAGATCGCCTCCGCGAATTTTTCTCCGAGCACGTGGGTCGGTCGCGGCTTGGTTGAGATGCTCTGTCGGGCAGAAGACGTCCCATGACGATGGCGAGTATGTGCCTCTTTACAATCCTTGACGACCTTGATCAGCTTGCGTACGATGCTCTACGATCTCGATGGTGAGCATCCACGAGCGCGATAAAACCGTTGCTCAGAGCCAAACTCACCAATCCGTCCTGGTGCTGCTTCAATACGGGATCCTTGACCAACGTGTTCAACCAGCTCGCCAACAAGAGCCTCAGCTCCCGATTGGGCATAAAATCCATCACGAAAAACGTCAACAACCAATACCTAATAGCGCCAAACGTTCGAACCCGCACAATCTTCTTTGTCAGATCGTCTTGTCTTGTCGTATGGCCACTCAAACTCCAATGGAATCGACAAATGAGCAAGTGGCACAGGTCGACGGCTGAGATATATGTACGGTAGGTGAGGAAGAAGTTTAGAAGTTCGTCATAGTTGAAATCCGAGGTCAACTGGGCAATCCAACGCTCGATGGTGGCAGCCAAGAGAACGCGACGGCTGCTTTGGCCGGCGTTGGGATCGTCTGTGGAAATACGTAGGCAAGGAAGGTCGGCAGAGGCTTTGCCACGGCGGGAACCGGACGGCGAAGACAGACCCGTCCGACTCCCGTGAGAAAGGGAGACTTCGTCCGTGTCCGCGTCCGAAGTCAGCTGCGTCTCTCCCCAGAGAACGAAGCGAGGGTCGTCGCGTGGAGCCGCACTATCATCAGCACGCAGTGACATTTTGATCGTTGTCTCCCCAGCAGAGTCGGGGAACAGACGGTCCAAAAGTGGAAGACCGCGGTAGGTCTGTAGTATGTCGAATACCTCGGGGGAATATCGCGAGTGCATGCTCGTTTCTGGGAGCGGTGCAAGCGCAGGGTCAGGTGGTGGGATGTCAGAGTCGTCACCAAAGGGGGGGAGTGTATAATGAGGCGGCGGCGATGGTGAGTCCGGATGATCAAATTCGAATGTGGGAACATCTTCTCGAGGAGAAGGCGGATCGCTTCCAATATGTCGCATCATGTCATCGGCACGCGCAGTAAGACCAGACTCGAAAGATTGCATTTCGCGTAGAGCATGCGGTAGGGGAAGAAATACAGGATCGTCAGGTGGGGTGGGCGAGTCGAAAATGATGCCTGGACCAAATGGATAAGGGATGTAACTACGCCCAGAAGATCCGGATACCGAAGGCGAAATGGGGACAGAACCGCTGGGCCACTGCATCGTCTCAGCAAAAATATCACCAGAAGGAAATTTGGATTGATCCGCGATGGGCGGGTCGGAGGATAGCGAACGGGGGATGTCAGCTCCAGTTACGCTATGCGAATGGGTGCGGCCCGTAGGTGTAGGCTGTCTCCCGGTGTTCTCGCAAGAAGACGTACCGATCGCAACCCCAAACATGTCCGGGATGGATTTCGTGCGTCTAAGAAATTTACGCGCCGTACCCGCTTCGTAGGTGGATGGTAATCTGGGAGCTGCCGTGGGCCTTGATTTGTGCGGAAGAATGTTGTGAACGCTCATGCGCGATTTACTTCTGAATGAACGTCCGTATGATAGTGACATGTCAACTGACGTTGACACTTTTTGAGCTTTCGATTCTGCTTCCGCAGCCGGCGCGATCGCATCACGGTGTCTATTTCCATCACGACAGCTAAGTTCACTTGGAAATGAAGCAACGAAACCGGGACTGACCCGACGCGAAACATTTGTTTTCCATGCTGGTTGACAAACGCAGTAATGGCATAAGGAGAACGAACGTCTTTACCAACACCAATATATTGATCATAACGTCTCTTGAGCTCCCTCGCAGCAGGGCCAGAGGATGTCTCGACAAAACTGCCGTCGGCTAAAAGACCACCCCAAGTAGAATTAGTGTTCACATCCAAAAAATGGAAGCGAGAGCCGAAAAGCCTGGAGATCCGACACGTAGCAA
>JBBPMS010000088.1:22189-47665 GCA_038090435.1 Phylloporus scabripes | reverse complement strand
ATTCGTCGACTTGGCTCGACTAAGGCAGATGCTGAAGAGATCAAGAGGCATCCATTCTTCAAAGACGTCAACTTTGATGATGTGTTTAACAAGCGCATTCCTCCGCCCTACTTCCCGACCATTGTGAGCTCTTATTCATTCTACCGATTTCTGACGCTTAAAAGGTTCCGTAGAATGGTAGTGCTGATACGAGTAACTTTGACGAAGAGTTTACACGCGAGCAACCGACCTTGACCCCAGTGCACGGTCAGTTGTCTTCTCGCGATCAGCAAGAATTTGCTGGATTCTCCTGGGTAAGCTGTGCACTGTTGATGGTACGACACCGTATCTCATTACTGTTTATTCAGGTGGCTGCTTGGGCCGATGTATAATGGACTTTTTTTTTTAAAAGCAACATTTCATATTTTCTCTTGTTTTGCTACGATAATACGTATACTTGTCGCTCTGTCCTTTTCTTTTGCCTGCACTTGGATAGTCTTGCAAAAGATGCCAAGATGATGACGATGTAACACACCCTGTCTCTGTTGTATTCGTTGCGACAACAAACTTATTGAGGTCTTGAGCTGGACGAGACGATGTGGGCACCTGTTCCAGGTACTGTTCTGGGGTCATCAGGCGGTTGGTTTTGGCTGCGCATTAGCTCGTGGAAGCTTTGCCAGAGGGAAGCAATTGTATCATATTCCCTCGTCATTCCAAGCACTTCTTCCAGCTTGCGATTCAACACGTTGCTCGAGGACAACAATTCCTCGAATCCCTGTGCGATGTGTGAGATATGGCGGTCGTTCCACTGAAGAAAGTGCACCTTACTGCGGTGATCTCTGCGCAGAGGCGATCGCGTTCCCGCTCAAAGAAAGTCGGCTCCCTCTGAGACATGTGGTACAAAGATGGACTCGGTTGTCGCGTAGATCCGTGGCACCCCATCAGCGCGGCCCAAATTTAGCTCCAGCGCAGTCGTCCGCTTGCCTGCTCCTCTCCACCACCATGCCTCCCAAGCCCATCGAAGACATCGATTTTCCAGACCTGGGCAACAGGATCCTCGAGGTCCTCTACGCCCTCTGGGCGTTCATCTGCGACGTCTGCCTCGTCATCTGGTCCTACATCGCCGCCGCATTCGAGGCCGTGTGGACCTGGCCCCCGTTTGAAACCTTCCGGGTCGAGTTCACCGCGGCCCTCGTCGCCCTCTGGGACTACGGTGCGCCGTCTGCTCTTCCCCTTTCGCACGGCGCTGGCTGACCCGCCCGGGCGCAAGTCGTCGCCCATCCCGTCACGTCCACGGCGATATGCGTCCTCGCGTTCATTGCCATCTCTTCGGTGCTGAACGCGCTCAGCGTGTGTCTCATAAACAGTGCAAGGGCCAGACAGCGGGTTGTGCTGCGTGGTATGGCGCTCGATCCTTTTATTCAGTCTTGGGTGGCTGACTCTGGACGTAGGCTCCCGTGGCCCGTATTATCACTCGACGAGCTACGGTAGGAACGCGTGCAGGGACTCGGCGCAGTCGCGGGGGACAAAGAGCGGAAACAGATACCACACTGGGCCTTCGAGTTGGGCTTGATGGTCGGTCTCGTTGACAATCTGCGGGGTACGGTGACCTGCTCAACCAGTACAGAGCAATCTCCAAGTCGTTCCTGGTTACACGTTCATGATATTGATGTCTGGTGAATTAGTACTTGCACGCTATATACCCTATTGTTAGTGTACCATTTGACTGGTGTCCAAATCAGAGCGACTAGGGTAGTAGTAAGCGATCCTCGAAAGCATAACTGTACAACATAAGGAAAGTATCCCCATCTACAAAAACCCGCTCTCTTGTAGCAAGCGCGCCATCTTTTCATCTTCCCTTTCACGAGGTTCCCGTTCCAAACTGAGGTTCCAAAACATGTCACCAACGTCGGACTGGTCACTGAATTTTCCAAGTGATTCTTCGATATACATCTGAACCGTGGAGAGTGGATGGAAGTGATGAGGTAGAGTCTGCCAACGCTGGATATCCTGGATGACCTCGGAGGCCTTCTGGCGTTTCCGGAAATTAACCAGATTACCTGGCAGGGTATCTTCGGAACCGTCCTGAATGAAGGTGAGGGTAGTAAGAAAAACGCCTAGGACGCTCAAGATCAGATTCAGCCGACGCATTTCGTGACATGTTCCTACCAATGAACGGCACACATGGTGGCGCAACTTTGGCAAGTGTCGAACGATAATTGGCAAAGTTCTTTGCCGAATCGATCGTCATTTCGCAAGTGTTTAGTTGTGTCATGTGTCGCGAGCTGACTTGTTCCCAAGAGCGTTTCAATCGACGAATAGGAGGCGAATTCAGCCCAGATACGATAGCAACCATACTAGAATAATTATGCATATGTCGACAACGCTATCATACGAGTCAGTTGTGACCGCCAACACCATACAAAGCACTCACGTCAGCGACAAGAATGAATTGTTTGAGAACAGCGGCACGCTTCCTCGAGTCCTCATGAACGAGGACAGCGTCAGCGACCCAATTAGCAATCTGTTCAGTCATGAGTTTACGCTCGGCTTTTTGCTAAAGGTGTGAGCTCACCCGGTTACTGGTCTGAATGACCCGAGCGATATTATCATTGTATTCACTCTTTTGTACCCGCGATCTCGATAGACATTCCATGGGCCGGATTTTTTGGTACAATGAGCTTTCCAAAATCGTCAACTGCCGCGCCAACTCCAGAGGGTCGATGTCAAGAAGTTTCAGTCGCTTCCCTGCCTTTGGTAAAATAGATGCAGGAGGGGACACCAGGTTTGGTGTGATCGTCTTCTTGAGTTCTCCAGCTCGCTAAGAATTTTATTAGAAACACGTATTCTAGCAGTCTCGCCATACATACAGCACGATCAATCAGGATAACCAGTTGCTTAGATATCGGGATCTTGCTGACAGCATCTTGCAGTAGGAACTCTTTCATCCGATCGAGAATGTACATATCTTCCTTCTCGAGGAAGTCATCATCAGCCACCATTGCCTTGAAGGTATTGAGCACTCTACGAAGACTCATCAAGATCAGACTCGATAAGAAATCTTAGGAACGAACCTCATCTGGATAATGTGTTGCTTGAGTTTTTTCCATTCCTCCAATTCTGTGGGTGTCAGGTTGCTCGGTGGATGGATGTAGAAGCGTCGAACAAGGAGCTCGAAAAGCTCGTCCAGCGTTGTGAACGACTTGTGTGTCATCAGGAATGTCTTGATGAAGGTCGGATCTAATCATCCAGTTATCAAGAGGCTCGGTCGCATTGCCCCGGTGTACATACCGCCGGTTTCATGAGACGTGAGCCGTTCTACTAGAGCAGGGACTGTCCCTGCACGGACGGCGCCATCCACATCAAAGACCATATCATTACCGGCGTAATCCGGCTGCAGGTACCAGGGCTTTGTACTGATCATATGCTCAGGAGCATCTTCGCCGAAAATCTTTTTTATCTTTTGGGCATTAGTAGCAGTCCGAGTTGTGGTCGCTGTGATACCTTGTCATCAAAAGCCAGCCAGAGCCTAATATAATTGGACCTACATTCGCCATCGTTGATTGACGTCGCATCACTCGTTGATTCACTATGTCTTTCCGATGGAACCAGAGTATGCGCTGACGGTGAATAATCGCTGGACATGACGCTCCGCATGGAACCAGGCTTGGCCAGATCTTCGAGAGTAATTGTGTTGTCAGACATCTGAGATTGGCTGCGAAACGACGGAACATGGTCAACTGCAGCTGTCCCTTTCTTGCTTCCAGGGACGCCAAAGGCAACTTCGATATCAACGATATCTTCACTCTCTGGGTCGGCGGGGTTGAGGACCGACATCGGCCGAGCGTCATAATGACTGTCCATGATGCTTAATCGCGATACGCGCCACTCGATTGCGCCCTTGTAGTCTCCTTCGGCGATATCAGCTTGATCATGTCCCACAGAGAGCAAGGCATCCAGAGTCTGTAGAAGGAACTGAAGGTTCGACTTGATTGATGCACCTAGTGCATCCAAATAGTCGAAAAGATCGTCTCCATCCTGAGAGCACACCCCGCGTGGATGCTGGCGGATGCGTTGGGTGGTCAGAAGCATGATTGAGGCGTCGTCATAGAGGGCTTGTACGACTGCCTCTAGAGTACGACTTAACAGCCGCGCTTTATCCACCGTCTGGGTGTACAGTGGGCCATTTTCCTCGGCGGCGGATTCCGAATGAAACCCATCGATGTCGACGTAGCGAGCGATGTGGAGATTGGAAACGAACATCAGAAGCGTCAAAAGCCCTGACAGAACGTCTTTGCTAGCCATCCACACGCGTTGGGCTATCCCATAGATAAGTACCAGAGACAAAGGTGATGCCAACGATGCTCACGAGATTCATTACCCCGGTTTCTCAAAGCAGTGTGAAGGTTTCCGAACTTTGCTTGCACAGACACCATGTGTGTTTTGAATTCCGAAAACGCATCTGAGCCGAGAATAGTCTGTGGAAACTCTTCGGTGTCATCCACGGGAACCCAGCCAAATCCTCTCCACGTCCCACCATAGCCAGCTCCAACCAATCCAAGTCCGACGTGCATCACGGAGAAGAAACCCTCCACTCGTTTAGCCCCAACTGCTGCTTGTTGTTGTTCAGTGCGATATCTTTGAACCTCTACAACAAAAGCCACAATAGCCCTATCGAGTTCTTCTGCATCACTCTCAATGCGAGAAGCAGATTCCTGTGCGGCGGGACCGGAATCATATTCCATGGCACGTGCCGACAGGACCAATTTCGACAAGGTTGCCGTAACCTTGCGTTGGACGGGTTTAATGAGGGTCTGCGCAGTGGTAGTCTCACGTCGGTCCCGAGCATCTCGTGGGATTAGCTGGGTAGGTATATGGCCAGATGGAGGTGTAGAGACGTAAAGAAGATTGCGAACAGCAACCACCACGAGCTTGATGAGGTTGTCAAGGGCTCGTGCCTGTTCAGGTCGACGTGGAACCCCAGTGAGTATCTGGTTCTCCTGAACAACGGATGTAATAGCGTCACGAGCAATGTGTGACAGGTCGGAAACTAATTCGGGGGGAGATGGTGCGAGCGCTTGCTGCAAAGATTGAGCGATTTTCTCGGCAGCAGTAAGCTCCAGTGCAGTATTCCTTTGAACCTCGGGGGCTGATTCGTCCCGATAACCACTTTGGGAACTCCTGCTGGTTGTAGGCGAATTATCGAGATCCGAAGAGTAGACTGCGGAATCATCTGAGTCACTAATGTGGTCGGAAGTGCTTGGACGCCGCTCCCGCAGCCCGCGGCCTGGCCGTGCCACAGAACCTGACCGTGAACGACCGATCCGATCTGGCTCGTCATGACTGAGGAATTCCGAGGAGGCCGTAGAGGAAGCGGTGTGAGCACGGGCGCGGCCCATCTTAGCTGAAACCTCAGTCTCCGGAAGCGTCCAGCTCACTTGGCCAGTCAGTTTATTCAAGTAGAAGTAGGTCAGGCCATCGTCGGCAAGCCGTTTAGTCCATGGTTCAGGGGTGCCTGACCGCTTAGGCACACCAAAGCCAGCTATGGTAGTCTCCGCTAGCACACCGAGACCTAGTCCGACGCCAGATCCTGTACGAGCGCTTGGCTGTGAAGTAGTCAAACCAGCAAGATCACCATCAGAAGTATCATCGATGTCGAGAGGGAGATCACGGGAATGTTGACCTGTTCGCGTATTGACGTAGTAGATCTGTTGCGGTCATCCATCGTCACTAAGAGCTGAAACCAAAGGGACACATCAACTTGCCTGACTATCCTGTGTCACTTGGGGCATCCAGAAGTCATTGGACATAGTTTCTCCCTCCGAGACGGCATTTCCGAGCTCAAGAAATGCATTGGGTGGATCGACCAGCTCGCCCTGACCCCACCCAGTTCCGGAGGGATAGTGGTCCCGAGTGGTCTCTCTCCGATGGGCAGCCCTTGCCTGCGAGGTGTCCTGGCCCTGCTGAAGTTGCTGCTGGTGAATTGCTTGCTGTTCGTAGTGCGCCAACGCAACCTCGACTTCCTCGTCGGAGATAGTCGTGACATAGTTGGAGGGGAACCAACCGCGTTCGTCTCCGAGAAGGCCGTCCCACCAGCCGGAATCGAGCTGTGTCAGGACCTCGATGATGTCGTTTTTGCGAAAGGAGAGGGACGATGCGTCGTTTGTCTGATAGTCATATAGTGCACGACAGAAGAACGTGGTGATATATTGCTCTTCGGGGAGTTCCTCCGGACTAACGCCATTCTGGTAAGAGAGACCACCATAAGCGACACCGAGTGTAGCCATGGGGCCTAAGGAAGAACGACGGGTGTTTTCGGGATGCTGGTAGAACGACGAGGACGACGAAGACGAGGGGAGAGAACTTGGCAAAATAACATGGACCAAAAACGGATTGGCGCGAAGTCGCCGCCGCTCGCTCGCTGGCATGTTATGTAATCACCCTCAGACTCTCATTTCATAATTCTAGACAGGCCCGCGGTGTTGAGGGAGATACTGTATCATCATCGTTTCAGTGTCCTCTGCTTCTCCGCAAACTGTACCAGCTTCCTGTCCACAAACAGCCCCTTGCGCTCCCGAACAACGTCCATATATTCCTTGGCCAGGTTCACCCGGTCGGCTTTCTCACCGAGGTCCTCCAGTTCCTCCTCTGTCGTAGGCACCCAAAATGGATCTTGATCCAGCATTTCATATCTATCCCTTTCAATCAGTACCAGTCACATGCAGCAGCCCCATACTCACCCGCTGAAAATCAGTTGTGGGCTTGCTGCGCCTGACGTTCGCTTTCTTATATCTTGGATCCTTGTTAGTACCCACCATCCCATCTCAAACGATCGCCTACCATCCGCAAACCCAAAGCTTTCCACCACGGGCAACAGTGCGGAGATCGTAAAATACGTTGTCCCTTCTTTCATCTCATCGCCCACGATTCGCCCACGTCGCTTTGCCACCACCCCAAACACTTTCCCGAGGACGTCCGCTGGGAGTAAACAGCAATGGTTAGACAGCTCCAACGTAAGTCTCGGTAACTTACTAGACGCTTGAATATCACACGAATACATTGCCAATTTGAGTCTTGGCGACCAGTCCAGCAGGGCATTCCTGCAAGCATCTCTCACTGCCGAGATCACTGAACCTGTCACTTGCGTCAGTCTATTCTGGACTGCCCCAAGTCCCTATCAGTGGATCGGTCGTTCCCTTCATTTCGGCTAATCACGTACCAATCTCTTTTTCTAAATTTTCAACGTCAACTCGCACTTCCTCGACAAAGTACGCAATCCCTTCCACAGGTTCCGCGCACAGCGGACCCTGGAGAGTCGCGAGTTGAAATCCTGTCTCGATATGACCTGTAAAGTCGAAATCGTTGTGTAGTCCATTCTCTGTACGTGAGGCATCTGGAATTTGATCACGCATCAAGCGCCGTTTCAGCCTGCAGGAACAGTTGCCACGTCATGCCACAACGTCGCGAAAGTAACGCACGATGTGGGAACAACATCTCTACGCGCGTCAATTAGCAGGCAACCCCCAGCACCCTGGGGGCCAAATGCCCAAATCCTGTCAACGACGTCCCCCCATTCACCGTCTGCCTCACTACACTTTTCCTTCAGGGCATCCCAGAATTGCTCCGGTTTGACACTGGGAACGTGTGCTACATTCCCCTGCACTTCAGCACGGTCCTCCTCGATGACAGTATGCCCATCAGAAGCAGACCGTTCCTGCAGCAGTGATTTAAGCGCCGCCAGGTTCTGCTGAATGAAAAGAAGGATGTTGTCTGGTAAAGGCGTCGACCGCAGGGTGAAAGTGACAACATTTTGAGAGCTACCTCCTTTCATAGTCCCGCGGGGAGCATTAGGTGTCTTTGGAGGTGCCATATCTACAGGGGTTTGGTAAAATGGATGTAAAGGTGTTAAATGATTACCTAGCGCTTTCACAGCAGTCTCACGAAAGGGGACAATGGGTTTAGATGCTTGAATATCCACCCGCGCAAAACGCTCGCGTAGGTCCTTGAGACACCTCTGCGGGCAATCATTGTATGCGAAGAGGAAGAAGAAGAACCCAGGACACACCTCCAAGTGCAATTCCCCGGCTGTGAGAATGACGTGCTCGCCGGTCTGTTGTTGAAACGTCTCCACACACGGATCTGCCTGGGCCAGTAGAGAAAGCCCGGTGACCAACCTTGGCATATCAGCAGGATTCTCCGGCTCTAGCGCAACGCGCACAATAGGGGGTATCTAGAGCGAACAAATTTTCAACCTGCATTGATGGCGGGAAAAGAAAAGTAAGACAATACCATTCGATTGGTACCCCCGAGATTGATGAGACATTCCTGATCCTGTTGAGGGCTACTATCTTGCAGAATACCTTCTTCTCCGGGGGAACAGAGCGTCGCGTTTCGCCAAACTTTGCCCTCCAATCCCCTGATTGCGAAGGTGTTTCCGGCTCTGACGCTAGAGACTGGTTGTAACTCACGTCCCATCATGATATACAGACCCTCCACCTCTGCAATAACAACGCTATTAACATTTGCGGGGTGATCTGGTGACAAAGTGACGCTGTATTTGGGTAATACGCAGTATATTCTTGTTCCAACCTTGATCGTCCCAGAGTATAGGCGTGCAAAACCGAGTAGGATCTCGTCATTGGCCAAAGGGGGTATCTTGGGAGCGTTAGCAGTATCTTCATGGATCTCTGAGATTCCCGTGTTTTCTACATCATTTGCGGTTGGCTCCTTGTAGGCCTCTCTAGTCGCTCTTCCTCGTGTGCGTAGTTCCTCTGCTGTGAGAGGCCGGGCCTTGTTCTCTGGGAGCTCTTGTCTAGGAACCGCAAACATCTTGCTAACATACGCCGTGACATATGCGCCAGCGTTCGAATTGGAAGCGTAAAGATCTTTTTCTAATTTATTCTTGGGCTGAATTTCCTGATCGAAGACGTTTGGATACAGTAACCGAGGCAGGCGAACCGCCTGGGCAGCAGGAGGGGAGGGGACAATGTCGATGACGCTTTGAATTACACAAGTTGAAAGTGACAGCCATTGGCTAAAGATGGTAGAAAGCAACTGTCGACTGTCTTTTGAACGGAGATCGCGAGGCAAGAGTTTCAGGTTCAGCGCAGACACGATTTTGGCCACTTTTTCAGCATTCCTACACCCATGTCAAGCATCATTTGTCTCAGAGAACTGGATACTGACGGATTCAAGATGACAGCGTCATAGACAGCCCAGAGGTTTTCCAATACAAAATGCACAAAAAGCGGCTTCAAGGCACGTCCTCGTAGATGCTTGTAGCTGATGACTCTTTTGGTCTTTGGATCCAGATAAAAATCTCCCCATAAGACACGTCGCAAGTTGGCCTCCTTGAATCCAAGCTTGGAAGAATAGAGCTGGGCGAATTTGCCTACACGGAAGCCCCACCCGTCTAAGGCGGATGCAAAAACAACGTTTCCGCGTTCTGGCGCAAAATATATGTCTTCGTCGTCTTTCTCTTTGAAGGTGTCTTCCTCATTCGCTGCAGCTTCCCCTTCGTCTGCGTACTGATCTCTCTTTGCCGCAAGTCGGCGGTCCCGCTCTTCCCTCCAACGTAGGTCGTCCTCCATGCGTTCACCAGCAAAAAATTCGCCCATAACCACGTTCACCTGTTCAATGAGCCGTGCCAGGTGGTGGTAGGCTTCGATCGGAGCAAGTTTCAACTCGGTGATCAATCGGTCAAACTTGTTGATGATCAGAATCGGTCGTAAATTGTTTTGCCATGCTTGTCTGAGTACAGCGATAGTCTGTAGATGATTACCAGCTTGAGATTTTAGTCTGTGGAAGCGGGAACTCACTTGTGTGCAAACTCCCTCAACCACATCAACGAGTACCAGCGCTCCATCGCATAACCGGGATGCGGTGGACACCTCCGAAGAAAATTCCACGTGTCCTGGAGTATCAATCATGTTAATTATAAATGTTTTCATAGGGATTCCTGTAGATGCGCGTCGTGATACTTTGCTTTCATCGGACTGTACATGCGTACCACTATCACGTTCCTTGACTTGGAATTTGAGTGAAACCGCACTGCTTTCCATCGTGATTCCGCGTTCAATCTCATCCTCGCGACTGTCCAGATATCGCAGTTTTCCAGCCATCTTGGGCGAAATGATGTTATTTGCTGCTAGAAGTGCATCCATCAACGTGGTCTTTCCATGGTCTACGTGACCAAGCGTTGTGATGATCCTAACATTGGCCGGGTTAGGGGATTCAGGATTTGATTGGCTGCTTGACATTGGGGTATAGTGCGATTCGATCCCTTCTAATGCCTTGGTCGAGATGCGCTCCCTTGGTTATGTAATACCCTATTAGTTTTGGCGTCCCGCAGTGGCGCTAAGCTCAGGCTTGAAGTGCATCTTCATGAAACTCGTATCTACCTTCCACCCTCCGTCTTCTGTCCTGGATTCTCTAAAATGCACTCTGGCAGACGAAAACAAGTCCGAGTTCCTTGTCGTTGCTAAACTGAACAGGGTAGACTTCTACTCTCTACGACCAGAGGGCCTTCATCATGAACAAGGAATCGAAATATGGGGAAGGATAAGGGTGATTAGACTGGTTCCCATTGAGGTATTTCTATAATCATAGCATCCGTGCCGTCAACGACGTTTTGCTTTATTAACAGCACAGTACGAAAATAAGCTTGTTGGTCCTCACAGATCACCCAGATCCTGAGCTCGTATTCTTGCTATTCACGGTATCCAAGTCTGGCGAGAAAAGCATCAGTGCTACCAAGCATCTTCCTTTAATCGACAGAAATGCAGCAGCACGATCAGCAGAATTCTGCCATGATGTCCTTGTGAACTCCTCAGGGACCATCGCTGTTGTAAGCACTTACACAGGAAAGCTCAAGATCATCGAGTTAACGGGGGAAGGCAGTTATGAAAAAGACTTTGACGCATCGTCTGCATCCATTTTTTTCGACTGGATACCCAGACTGACAACATGCATGGCAGCATCCTGGAGCTGAATCTTCTCAGTCTTACCTTCATCGCTACAGCCGATTCGTATACGCTTGCCATGCTACACTTTGACTTTCAACAACGTCTCCAGCTTCTGGCACGCGAAATCCAGATTGATGAACATCAGCTTTCTCCAACCCCATCACAGCTACTTCCACCTTTCTCGCTTCCTGAGAAATGGTTTTATATAGACGAACAAACGCCACGCTTGATATTTGTCCCTTCGGCTGATGGTGTCGATGACAAATGCGCAGGTGGAATTTTAGTTGTTGGTGGGCGGAACATTCTTCTGTATGATTTGGCTTCTAGCGATGTCCTGGAGCAAAATTATCGTAAAAGCCGCCGAATGGAGAAGAAGAAGAAGAGCAGAAATGCAGAAGAGGCCGCAAGCGCGAAACAAAAGGAAAAAGAGATAGAGTGGAAGAAGAAGAAAGCCAGCGCAATGGTTAACTGGCCGTGGTCTGAGGTCACTGCGTGAGTCTTACTTCTGTGTGGCACAAGTTGAATTGAAGATCACGTCTTTTTACTCATAGTTTCTGCCCGCTGACGCAAGAAAAGGATACGTTTTTAATAGGCGACAAATATGGAAGACATGCAATCTTATACATCGACAGAAGTAGCGCCGCAGTTTTGACGCTTATTGCTTTGGGAGAGGTATGTAGCGCATCAGTCTGTTGGCTCATTGATTCAGGAGGTATCTCAGGCATCCTCTCCAATGACCTTGACGTACCTTACAAATCAAGTGGTATATCTTGGATCTCATTTTGGCGATTCCCAGCTGTTACAAATAATTGCATCCCCTATCTCCGGTTCTGATTATCCGACACTACCCATCCCTGCATCCATACGTGCCATCAAGCCTAAAGACTTGGCAAGGAATGAAAATACTGAGGGGAACATTGTCAATGGAGCTGGAAGCTACCTCGTCGTCTTAGAATCGTTTAACAACCTCGCACCGATCGTTGATGGGATTCTTGTTGCCACAGATGACAGTGGTCAGGTGTGTATCTCATTGGGATTGAGAGTAAGTGTTCATTCTTTGTAGAATGAGATCGTTACTTGTTCCGGGGGTCGGAATACGGGCTCGTTAAAGATTGTCAAGAGTGGTGCTGACTTTCGCGAAGCGGCGGTCATCCATGGAATCTCTGGTGTTGATCGTATATGGTCGCTGCGCGAAAAATTCGAGGACCAGTGAGTGTACGTCGCCAATAACTACAACAATGCTCACAAATACAAGGACAACTACTCACATTGTCGCCTCAACTCTTCAAGAAACATACGTACTTCGTTTTGAAGATGACGCGGGCACTGTCGTTTCCAGTGTTGGGGGTTCTGACGGGGGCTTCATGTCATCCCGTACATTGGCGGTTTCCAATATTCAATGGCGAATTACTGGAGAAGGGATTCCATCATCCTACACCGATTCCTCTCTGGTCGTACAGGTCGTCCCTGAGGGAATCCTTCTTCTGAACTACGATCCCAGCCTGCGGCGGTATACTCGGGTAGGCGATCTCTGGACGTTGGATAAATTTGCTGATGGCAACATCGCGAACTGGGCTAACAGAGAGATTGTAGCTGCTGATATCAATGCAAGTCAAGTTGTCATTGCTCTTAATCACGGCAGATTGGTTCTACTCAACTTTGAAGGCGACCGCCCCGTAAGGCAGCGCGTGCGCGAGTTTTTAGAGCCCCCACCGTTTGGTTGCACTGCGGAGATCTCCGCCGTAACGTGCCTACCTCTCGATGGCACGAAGCCGTATGCCATGAATATCGCTGTTGGGTTTTGGATGTCGAAGGCCGTCAAGATCTTGTCCCTCGCGGAGCGTGGCACTTTCAAGGAGGTATGCGAAACAAGCAAACTGCCTGCCGCTCCCCGATCTCTGCTGCTGTTCGACTTTACAAGCGAATTCGGGGCAAATGACCCGCAATCACATCCTCACCTTCTTGCCGGTCTGGTCGATGGTTCACTTGCAACATTTACATATCAAAACGGGGAACTGGGAGATCAGAAACTCCTTTCCATTGGTAGCTATCCCGTGACGATGCATACGTGTCGTATCAAGGATCGCTCAGCAGTATTTGCCTGCGGAAATCGAACGTCCATACTATTCTGGGAAAAAGATCGCCTACAACATTCGCCTTTGATGCTCAAGGTATGTATTATGACCTCATAATAGTATCCTGGTTCAGTGAGTATCGCACGAATATAGGACGTTAATGCGGCTGCTGAAATCAATACAGCAGCCCATGCCTCCTCGGTGATTCTGGCGAGCCCAGATTCCCTTGTCATCGGCGTAGTTGTGAATTTTGACAAACTCCATATCCGATCGGTATGCTGCAGTTTCATGTGCTTTACCCTGCCTCATCATCCCATAGATTCCTCTTGGCTATAACTCTCCACGACACATTGTTCATAGCCCGAATTGGGGAATATTTGCTGTTGCCTGTACGCGCCCGACACCTGCTCAGGTTGGGCAAGCGGAATGTTTCAGTTCTGCGGTGCAAATATTCGACCACATCTCTTTTGAAAGTTCGTAGTAGTTGAAACTGTGACAGGAAGCTGACTTTGACTCTGCATGCAGAACTCAGTGAATTCGAGGTTGAGCAAGGTGAAGAAGTAACATCACTCCATGCCTTCACGATTACCACGATGGATGCGTCGACGTCATTCCTGTGCGCCGGTGTTACTTTATATGACGACAGAGAACGCGAGCCTTCACGAGGAAGACTTGTACTCTTACAAGCGAATGGTCCACGGGCGCTTTTGACAGTCTTGGCGTCTGTTAGCGTCGGGGGCTGTGTGTACGCAATCACCGCAGTGCAAGACCTCGTTCTTGCCGCTGTAAACAGCTCTGTGCGAATTGTTGCGGGTTTCTGTGGGCAATAGTTGACCGCAATCTGCGCAGGTTGTTGTTTTCAAGGTTGAAGGGACCGAAAAGCAGGTCTCCATGACTCAAATTACCTTGTTCAATCACAACTACATTATCACGACCCTCATATCCCGGGACAACCAACTATTGGTCGGAGACGCAATGACTTCAGTTTCTTTACTGAAACTTGATAGTTCCAAAATCGAACCCATTGCCAAGGACTTTAGTTCTTTGTGCCCAACTTATGCAGAGCTGTTGGATGACAAGACTATCGTAGGCGGAAACGTGAGAACCCAGATTGTCTCACGGTCTACGGTATCTCATATCGATCCAGATTGAATATAATTTGTTTGCATTCCGACTGCAAGTGAACGAATTGCAGCAGAGAATACTTGAGCGCGAAGGTTATTACTATCTAGGGGATATGGTCAACAAAGTTTTACCTGGTGAGCCACTCTTTGCCCCATGCGCTCGAGGGGAAGACTGACGTCCTCATCAAGGCGTTCTCACCTCGCACGATGCGTCGATCGACTTCCCAATGGTCCCTCGACAATTGTTTCTGACCCCAGCCGGGCAGATTGGTGTCATCATTGACCTCACCGACAACGAGTTATCGCTCCACATGACCGCCTTACAGAGAAATCTATCTTCCTTTTACAAATCAAAGACTGGCATCAGTCACGCACAGTAGGACATCTTTTTCTGTGACGATTACTCTGCCTCATTTTTCCCCAGGTATCGCACACCCAACATCAACAAAGCTGGTCGGAGCGACTTGGAGGCGACCTCTGTTGGTTTTCTCGACGGAGACTTTCTGGAACTATTCCTTCAATATATGGGCGACGAGAAATCTCTTAAACAAATCATGGAGGGCGAATCCGAGCCCGAGCGGCTTACGGTCACGCCAGAACAGTTACAAAGGGTGTTGGAAGGATTGCAAAGCTTGCATTGAGTCTACGAACTTCACATCGTGTATTTAGTAAAATGAGTGTTGTGTGTATTCTACATGAAGTGTTCGGTCAGTTGAAGAAGAAAGACCACAGACTGGTTGGAAGTCGGTGAGGTGCGTAAGGCGATGTCTGCACACTTGACATCAAGTCTGCTTGATCAGATACTCGAGGAGCGAAATAAAATCCCGTAACAAGAACTAAGTAGCTGAAATCGCATCGAACGTTAGTTGATTGATCCCCCAAAGTAGTTGGGCATTTACCTCATAATGAGAATGCTCCCTCGATGATAGTTGCTCTTCGCTTCAATGTAGGTGTAGGTCATCAGGAATACGGCCAGGATTATGACCACAACATCCCAACGAGGGAAGATGAGGCTAACGACAGTATGGGTGATCCACATCTCTGAGGAGAGAAAAAGAACTCACGTGAACGAATAGGCAATCTCTCCCATCTTCTCGGGAGCATACCAGGCAGAGAAGGCGACCATGGCAGGGATTTGTAAAAGGCACACTTGGAGTGCGTACGCAGAGCCGATTTCCATGCTGTGATTCGCAAGGATCCTCAGTAAAATAAAAGTATAGAATTGCTATACACAAACCTCAATGCAATATTCTCATTCAGAGCAAACGAAATGGCATTCATGAATTCGGTAGTGTTGGGGACGAGAGCGAAAAGGGTGATACCGAGGAACTTCTCGTCAATACCCGAGTCCTTGAGTACAGAGTCGACAACATCAACCAAAAGCTCTAAAGATCGCAATTAATCAGGGGAACGTCATCATTGGTGTTAGACATACCAGCGATAACGGCATAGAGAGCAGTGCATGCCAGCAATACAGCGGCACTAGTTGCTCTGCTCCATTCGGGCGCCTCATGTCCACCGTGCCCACCAACACCAGTATCTGGGTCACCTAAGACGGATGACCTAAATCGTGCTGGGGAGATGGCTTGACCCTGTTGGTGCCGCAGTGCACTAACTGTTGCAACCGCAACAGCTCGCGTGAAATCATCCTTGGTCAGGTTCTCAGGCAGCTGGGTGTTCTTGATCGCCAGGTCTACGCTTTCTAGAAGTGGAGTGAAGTGCTGGGTTGGAGGCGGAGGCGCATACGATACACGTCTGTGCGAAGGGGAGACAGGAGAGCGAGTTGCTCGTTGCTGAGCAGTGGTGGATTCGACAGGTTTCGGAGGCGAACCAGCAGCTACATCGTGCTCGGCATCCGCAGGGTCTGTGGATTTATGTGGTTCTCGAATAATGGGTTGTGATGTGGAGTTAGGAGCACGCTGATATGCAGAGAGGCGATGGTTAGGAGGAATGTCGAGGGGTTGTAAGAGCGGTTGAGGGTTTTGCCAGATCTGGGTGGCATGCGTACGAAGAGAGAACCATAAACCGATGAGATACGACTGCGGGACTTTTCAATCCCAAACACAAGCGAAATCAATGCAGCACTTACGAACAGAAGTATCCCTGCACAGATATACATGAAATACTTGATTGTTGATTGATAGAAGGGATCCTTGACAGGATCGGTGTGCTGATAGTAGCAGTGATTGCATTTCCAGCTTGGAAGATTTCGGTGTGGACCATCAGGACAACCGCTACAGACCAGCTGAAACTAATGTTACAGAGCGCACTGTCAGAGTTGGTGGATGTAGAACATCATGACACTCACGTTTCCATAGATCTGGTAGAATAGCGTTGGTGTAAGAGTACCGATGAAGGCCATGATTAACATCATGCTCGTAACTCCCGCACTCTTGGCATTAAATTTCTGCTCCTTTTTCTTCACAGCACCCGCACACATACTGGTGCCCGGCATCAAGAGAACACCCGCGAGCAGACTCCCCACGATAGATCCCTCGACGAGATGTCCCTTTCCCTGCGCAAGGGCGATAGAATAAAGGATCACTTCGATGAACGAGCCGAACGTAGCATTGATGACAGCACCCATGCCAATCGAGGATTGAGCAGAGATAGAGGCAACAGCCATGCCAATGAAGTAGGAGAGTGGTATCACGCTTGCAAGACTCATGAAAAAGATAAGCTGCCAAGAGGTGAGGAAGGCGAGTATCGGTGAGACATGGTCAGCATGCTCAGCCAATGGAAGCAACACGAAGCCGTCGAATATGACGAAAAATACGACGGGGAGGAGGTTGACGAATATGATGTTAACCCCGCCGACGGTGTACTTGTAATATTTCCAACCTATGGCGCGATATACGCAAAGCAGCACTGTTGACCTTGGAGATCCGAAAGCAGAAGGCGCCGTTTGACCCCGGGACAGTCGAGGGTGTTTGACAGAATACTCGAGGGGAGCTGCGTCCGCGGAAGTGGAGGCATCAGCTGGCGGGGCGGCTGAGGCGTCGGTATGGGATGCCACGATCACTACAGGGGGCGGGGCGCAGAATCGAAGCCTTGTTGGGTTAGCAACTATGTAACCGATCAATGCCCAATTTAGCTTCGCCATTGGAATGGTGATGATAAGTGCCCAGCAGGTGACGCAGGTCAATAGCATAAGAGGTGCGATCACGACCCAAAAGGCAACCCAGAAAACAGTACGCCCTAACCAATCTTCAGACACTCTTTGGTATGAACTTGGTGAGATAGGTGAAGGCGCAGCCCCATAGGACTTGGAAGGCAGGAGGAAATGACGTGCGTGAGCTGTGGAGAGTAAGGATGTTCCCTCGTTGGGAGATTGTGGGCACAAGTATGAGTGTGCTTGGTGCGGGGTGAGAGGGGTGATAGAATGCCTCCTAGACACTGAAGGTCCACGGCCGTCAGCGCTTTCCTCCGCTTGATTCTCTTCATCACCGCCGTCTTCGCTGTCGCCTTCGACATACTTCCCGAAGGGCCACGCAACATACCAACCCAAACCAAAGACCAACGTAGAATACCTACGACCCCCCAAGGGGATGCAGTACAGGATGGCTGATATGGCAAAGCAAGCCACAGCCAGCCACCAACCAAAGCAGGCGACCCAGAAAATGTTCCCTGGTAGCAGATGGCGTTCCGCCTGTGCGGAAGGAATTGCATGCAGCGCAGCGTCTGCGTTGCGCGTGATGGATCTGGATTTCTTGTACAGAGCGGGTTTCCAGATGCGCAGACCAAAGGGATGCTCGACGTTTATGAGAGACTGACGGTCTTTGAGCGTGATAAGGTCATCGTCCTCGCGCGATCGTTCCGAGTCCTCGCTGCCTGGGCTCTCGTCTGAGTCGGGGGAGTCGTCAGCAACAGCCTTGCCCCGTGTATGACGATTGGATCGTGTGTCTTCCGTCTCATCGAGCAACCCACCCTCTGCGTCCTCCTGTTCTCCGCTGAGCATGTTGGCCTCTAGAAAGGTTCGAGTGTTGCCCCGTGTACTGCTTTGACTACCACTTCTGGCTCTGTCTCTGGACGGGCCGGCGGACATGTTGCCCTGGATGGGGTTGGGAGGCGTGGGAGAGAGCGAACGATTTGATGAGAAGAAATACGAGGTTCCTTGATAATGCGGTGACCGGCGAGAGGTGCTATGATGGCGCGTATGAGCTGACTGCGAGCCAAGGACGTTGGCAGTGGGAGAATGATTTGCTGGCACTCGTAACGTCCAGGTATTGGCACCGTCTTCCTGGCCACCATCAGAAGGCTCAGAAGTGTTCATGCAGCCTTCCCCTTTGAATGTCCGAGAGCGTACGTGGAGAGAAGAGTTGGCGCAACTTCAACTGGTTGAATTGGGGTACTCTAGCGATATAATTATTTAAGTAAATATCGAAAAGCAGAAGTATGAGACACGAGGAAAGGCGCGGTTCTATGATTGAAGTGTACCGCAGAGCAAAATCCCTCACTTCCGCAGCAACTTCTCCCGCAGCTCGGCACCCTTCAGCTGAGCTCGCAAGAATTCCAGGCGGTCCTGATACCTTGCGGTCACCTCTTGACGTCGACGTCGAATGTCGGATAACTCGGATTCAAGAGCACTCATCTCGGAATCCTCGCCATGTAACCTCGCAAGGCTGATACTCGATACGCTTCCTAGCTCTCCTAAACGTGTATGCGCAAGTGCAGGTAGTGCCGAGGGAGGCGGGACGGGAGCACGAGACGATAACGACGACATCGATCTCTTTCGGTTCGCCGCAGTGACTACCAGCGAACCATTTGTTCGAAGCGATGGGTTGGGACGGTGTGAGCGCGGCTGGGAGACGTTTGTGCCATACGAGGTGGTGGACCGAAGAGAGACACCGTCAGCGTCAGAACCATGGTATGGGGTTCCCCGGCCTGATGCACTACCACCGGCCGTAAGGAAAGAATCGTTATATTCTCCACCATTCCTACGACTCATAGCGGACATTGAGGGTGAACGGGGTAACGGTGCATTTCCGGACACATGCTGGCTCCGAGTTAATGCACTAAGCTCTAGCCCATTGAAGGCATCAAGAAGCCTTCGGCCCTCTGCCTCCATTGTTTCTATTTCGAGGCGAATTTCTTGAGAGGATTTCACCTTTTCGTCATCTGGGGATGAATCGCTCGTGAGGATAGAAGGGGAATGCTTTAGATCGGAATTGCGCTTCGGAAATGAGGAAGGAGGCGTAACAGTGCCTAGTCGCCGCACACTCCGAAAGATTGAACGCGAAGAAGGGCTGCCAAGTAAACGATGCTCAGCATGTGACTGCGTCGACGTCGCAGCATGCTGCGATTCCGGCCTTCGGGACGGACTAACACTTCTCATGTCTGGAGGGATAGCTCTGTGTTTGAAAGGGTTGGGTGCTGAAGAACCCAAAGAGAATGTACTCGAAGATTCGCTGATGGAGCCTTCCTGTATGGATATGGCACTGATGCGACGACTACCCCCACGTTTGAATAAATTGGACACCACTGAGGAGACTGATGATTTGGAGCGAACCGAAGGTGTCCTACGCGATTTGAACTGGGACTGATGTGGACCATAAGCTTCTGGGTGGAGTTGCGATGCTGCATAGTAAATGATGCTCAATGCAAGTGAGAGGCACTCGGTCAACTCACCATGATGAAATGAACGGTTGTGAGAGCCCAGGGGAATGACGGGTGTCTCTGTGGGAATGGAGGTGCTACTGGCTAGACGTTCGAATATGTTCTGCCGCAGTAGTCGATACTCCTCGTCACTAAGCATGCATGAGACAACGATCCGCGCTGGATTGTCTAGCATGACTTACTTTAGTAAACCTTGGGCATTGGCTGCAGCCAATTCATCGAGGCGCTGGGCGAGAGATGAGCTATCTCGCAGATGAGAACGATCGGTAGACTTCATGAGAAGGTAAATACAAACGTTATCGCATCTGTGTGAGCCCGAGGCGCCGACCAAGGTTTGGACGCCTCGAGGGGCCGCAACGGCGAACGCGATGAACGATGGAGGGATGATTGGGGCAGAGAATCCCGTTCGACAGACTTGCCACCGACGTGCAACAACTGGGGCGAGGGTGTAAATGTTTCCCGTTGCTTTCCTTTGTATTTACCGTACTGCATGACGGAGTCAGTGGCAAGAAATTGAATAGAGATGAATGTGAGAGCACTCACAAATCGGGAACGAATGACCTGGACCACGGACTTGTCGTCCTCGAGAAAGCTGATATCTGCGGGTGTCCTGGACGAGAAAAAGCCCATTTTTTTGTGCTGCGTCCGACGCGGTAAGTCTCGAGATGAAACTGTCAAAGGCGTCGCACCATGTTGGGTGTCAGGAGACCTCCATTACCCACTTATGACAGCATGAAATTAGAGGGACACCGGACACTCTATCCACCCCGCGCCGCCACCGCATTTCGGTACCGTCGTCTGGATTTTCCCTCACGTAGCTCTCCTTATGCCATTACTTGCCAGGAACTTTGTGCGGACAATAGTGTCGTGCACCACCAGGACTCGTTTACTTGTTCCCAGAACACGTCAACGTGTGGGCGGCGCAAGGGGCATCTCCGATGTCAAAGGTGGCATTCCGCCGCCATTGGACGGGGTAAGGGTCCTTGATTTGACAAGGGTATTGGCAGGCCCAACGTGTACCATGCTTTTGGCAGACTTGGGGGCAGATGTCATCAAAATAGAAGAAATCACAAAGGGAGATGACACACGTTAGTCGTCAATATTCACCTCATTCATCTTTGATCGGACTCTCAGTAAATAGGATCGTGGTATCCCCCTTCCGCACCCCTGATAAAGGACACACCAGACGAAGCTTCTCACCTACCACCAGAATCGGCTTACTTCATTGCGGCTAATAGAAATAAAAGATCAATCACCGTTGACTTCAAGCGACCAGAGGGACTCGACATCTTACACAAATTAGTCAAGTCCTCGGATGTCCTTGTTGAAAACTTCGTATCTGGCAAGCTTGCTTCCCTTGGTCTCGGCTGGGAAGATTGCAAGAAACTCAATCCCCGACTAGTCTATGCTTCAATCACTGGTATCAATCTCTCCCCGTAGCGTGTTGATCTCACTTGCGAATCTTGGGTAGGTTATGGGCAGACTGGCCCTTATCGCGAAGCCGCAGGCTACGACGTTGTAATCGAAGCCGAAGCAGGCCTGATGCACATGTTAGCACGTTGTTTCCATCCTCCTGCTCCTGTGTACTATTAGCTGCTGTAGCACAGGTGAAGCTGATCGTGTCCCATCCAAGGTTGGAGTGGCTGTCACAGATCTCATGACTGGCCTCTATGCCCACGGCGCGGTCATGGCAGGACTGCGTTCTGTAAACCAAACCGGTCAAGGGGTATGGATTGACTGCAACCTATTTGAGACTCAAGTATGTGGTGTTGTCTTCTGTATTCGGGTTTCTCAGTCTGGTTATTCAGCTAGCAGGGCTTGCTAACATTGGTTCCAATTACCTCATTGCTGGACAAGAGGCTTCCCGGCTCGGAACTGCACACCCCTCGATTGTACCATACCAGGTTTTCCCCTGCAAAGATGGCTTCTTAATGATCGGTGCGGGAAACAACAAACAAGTAATCTCATCCACTTCAATGTGACTCGACTGACCCACTGAACGGATTTTGTGCAGTTCAGGCTTCTCGTTACTGTCCTCGAGCAGCCTGAGCTTGGAGACGATGTACGCTTTGCGACAAACTCGGCTCGAGTAGCGAACCGGGAAGTCCTTGTTGACATAATCTCTGCGGCGCTGAAACGACATGGCAGAGATTACTGGATCGAACGACTAACTGGTCTTGGGTTCGTATCATTTAGAATTGGACGGCGTCGAGACGAAAATGACTTTAATTCTTGCAAGGATTCCCTTCGGGCCGATCAATAATATCAGTGAGACGTTTGCACATCCGCAGGCGATTGCGCGCGAGAGCACGGTGGAAATTGACGTACGTGTCTTGCCCGTGCAACGTGCATGCAGGGCTGAAACACGGTTTTCGGGTAGCATCCCCGCGCTGGCAAAGTTCGTATGGTTGCGCCACCAGTTACCTACAATGGCAAACGGATGCCAGTGAGACGAGCACCACCTTGGCTCTCGCAACATACCACGGAGGTACGTGCGTCACACGCATGTGTTGTTGCCAGTGGGCTTCTACTGTGTCTGCAGATCTTGGGGGAGTTAGGGTACTCGAATAATGAAATCACGAGGCTCCGTGCGAGCAAGGTCGTGTAGCATGTGTCGGAGGGCAAATAACTGGGGTGCTGCTGTGCGCGGCGTCGTGATCGGATGTCCGCTGTGGGTCGCTCGTAAGTTTGGCCGTAATCAGTATGGTGTCTGTATTTGCAATGCAGAAGGGTATTCCATTGGCGGTAATGGCCGTATTTCGCTTGTCGTGCGAGGAGGACATTCCGTATATGGAAGGCGGGCAATGCAGCGATGTAATCTCAGAGGCCGATAATCAGTCGGCCATCCACTTATGTACTTGGGCTCCGGAAGAGATCCCTCTGGCCCCGTCTGACTTATAGCCTATTTCATACTTCTTTACCCTTGCTATTCAGTATTCTCCCTCCCTTGGCCATGTCTTCCCGCTTCGCAGACCCAGCAACGATGCGCACTCGGTCGCCCATCTGCCACGACGAAACCCCCAAGCGGTCTCCCCCTTCCCCCTCCAACAAGGCACCCCCTTCCAAGAAGCTTGATGCCAAGTCTCGTGCCGTGTCGGAAGAACCTTGTCCTCCCGTCAAGGCGCTACAACCTTTGTCTTCAGAACCACACACAGAATCATGTACGGACAAGGTATGATCCCAAACTTGCCACGCTAAATGCAACGCTAACCGCATGTTTCAAAAGTCATCGGGCAATCGTATCATCGTTGATATGGATGTTTTCCGACAAATACTCGAGCTGGACGAGGAAGATGACCACGAATTTTCCCAAGGCATGGTCAGAGAGTATCTCGACCAAGCCCGGTCAACTATCAAAGTCATGGACGACAACTTGTGCGCTAGTTTGTCTCTGCAGTGCGACACTGATCTCTCATTCACTCTCAGCACAAAGCGGGAGCTGACGCAACTGGGGAAACATGGGCACTTTCTCAAAGGCTCCTCTGCCGCATTGGGTGTCGTCCAGGTGCAGGGAATCTGTGAAAAGATACAGCACCTCGGCAATCGCAGTGACCCTGAGCGGCCAGAGGTAAAGATAACGGCTGAGGACGCATTTGCGAGGATCAAACTACTACTGGCCCTGCTGAAGGATGAGCATGCTGCCGCGGACAAGTCCCTCAAGATACTCCTTCAAGGACACAATCCTTGAGTCCGCGGGGATTCCAGTGGGCTGCGAGGATCTGACAATGCCTGCTGTGTGGTGGTGTGTATATCCACATATGCTGCATAGTCATGCACAGGAGACATTCACAGTATCGGAGCACAGTCTGCGACTTGCTGCGATTTGGCAAGGCTGTTTCAGTTTGTAAACTAACCACATTATCCCCTGTTTGTTGACCGCGTTACCTTGCTCCCACATACGCTATTTTGTTACATACAAACACTTTAGTTCCTGCCGAGACGCTGCGTATGCTTTTAATTACATTCGCTCAAACGTTGATCCACCATCAGCGCCCTTCCCCGTTTGTATTGGAGATACCAGTTCACGGGCGCCCCCTGTCCCTAATTTGAGACAACATTTCTGGACCTCACCATAGATATTTCTACAACCCAGCTCAGGAAATTAATGCATTATGGTCTTTGATGAAGTATGCCTGTGATTTGAACTTGCACAAAAGATGAAACCAAGCTGAGATGCCACTTGGCCATAAATGATCAAAAAATGGAGCAGAAGGTTTCAGACAGCCCATTATGGGGTTCTGAGCAGAACGTTGCCAATGTTGCTGACATGCATTGAGTGGATCAAATATTGTTGATGCATTGATCTGTGGTCGGGCAGTTGACTTTGAACGCATCCAACCGCGGCAATACGAGCTGAGATCAATGTAAGCCTCCACAAAGGATAGACTCTTCCTGTCCGGAAGAAAGACACTGAAACATCATTCAAGTGTCTGCTCTTGATCGTCTCATTATATAGGACCACCCAATAAAGGCAGCAAATTGACAAATTGCGACTATATTGTGGTGTCAAATAATGTAACGCTGACGTTTAAGTTCGGCTCTTACCCAGTTGCGGAGTGGAATCTGGATGACCGGAATGAACATTTATCTCCTCCAGAGAATGTTTCATCATAGTCCTCGAGCATTTCACCACAAAGGAGGAATGGTGGCGGTCAAGTGGCGTTATGCACCTCTGCGACACGAGTGTCTCGGGCCACCTGCATGATCTAGTAGCTGCTGCCCCCACGCTCAGTGGCGAGGCCGTGACGGCGTGAATAGGTAACTACGTCTTGTCGAAGTTGAACCATGGTCGCCGACCTTTACCGGCGATGATGATATCCTGGTTGTGGCAGGATCAGAAGATGTTAATTTACATCACCCGACATGGTCCGCAATGGCTTTCCGGTGGATCTAGCATGGAAATATTGCAGACCGAAACAGTTGTCAGTGCATATGGAGATTGCCATATCAGAACGACCAACTATCGCGTACGTAAAACATCCAGTTCGCGTCACGTTCGCGTCTTGTACTTACTTGCAATGAACCACGAAGATCATCATCTTTTACTTCCTACGCCCACCCGTTTTCCTGCTTTTCCATACGATCCACCATATTCTATACAGACACACCTTATGAAACATGTCTATTCCTCCATAGAACAAAGGCAGGTGACGATCGTGGAGAGCCCAACGGGTACGGTGGGTACTGGCTGAGACGGCCTGCCCTCAAGGTCCTAACTCTTCATCAAGGGAAAAACTCTGAGTCTTCTCTGCTCCAGCTTATCATGGCTCACCGACGAGAGGGGACGCGCACGCAAAGGGCAGATTTCCCAGCAAGCGATGCAGAGTGCTGGTGAGATTCATTCGACACTTTCATTCCATGATGCCTTATTCGGCGCGCGTATTGCAGGACCAGCGTGGGTTTCTTCCCAAGCAGCTCAGATAAGACAAAGGGAACTCGAGGCACAAGACCGCGAATATGAAGAAAGGCTGACCAAAGCAAGAAAGACCGAGGCACGTTTGCGAGCACTGGCGAATGCAAGAGTTACGAAACGTCAAGTATGGCGATTCATAACCGGCCTCACCTAATCTGACCCTGGAGGATAGCGGGTGTCTGCGAGAACCACTCAGCCATCTGAGGAGGAGAACGAAGACTCGTATCTTCCTGATCGCGAATTGGATGAAGCAACAGATAACATTTCTCCTGCGGTTCGTGAGCTGATGGCAAAGTGCGTTATCT